>VZTG01001241.1:200751-269667 GCA_013397845.1 Melanocharis versteri | reverse complement strand
AAAAAATTCCCTTCTTTTTTTTTGTTTTTTTTTTTTATTTTTTTTTTTTCTTTTTTTTTGTCTTTTTTTTTTTTTTTTTTCTTTTAATCTATCGATCTCTGAGCAGAAGCCATATGATAAGGAATGTCTCTTTGGTCAGTTTGGGTCTTCTGTCCTGGCTGTGTCTCCTCCCAGGGTGTTGCCCGCTCGCAGCCTCCTGGTGACAGTGAGGAACATTGGAGAGGCAGCGCTGACTCTGCCGTGTTATCGACACCTTTCTAGCTGCCAGTACAAAGCACAGCGCTGGGAGGGCTGTTGTAGGGAAAATTAACTCCATCTCAGCCAGACCCAATACAATGGGCTTCATTTTTCTAACTGAGCAAATTCAGTATTAGAGCAGTTAAAAGGATTCTTATGCTTAAAATCAGATGTTTGAAACTACTAAAATGCATTCCAGGAGTTTTGTGGCACCTGTGTACTTAGTTGTCTCATTTTAGTTATCTAATTACCTTTGAAAAATCGCATTAAATACCTATAAAATTTATTAGCTTAAAAAAAATCCCCTGTTAAAAAGATACTTAGTAAGCTGTATTTTTGGGCTTATTGGAAAAATCTGTGCTGTATTATCCTGTCATTTTTAAATATAATGTTACCCAAGAGAGTTTTGGGTTGGTAGCTTTGCATCAGGAATTTTTACTGTTAGTTTATTAGATAGAGTTTGGTGGCTTTTTGTAGGGAGATAAAGGGAGAAATGTGGCACATTGGTGTAAGTCTGATACTTTCTGGCTTTCTTACCAGCATGTTGCCAAATGCTGATCATCCTCTGCGGATATGCTAAGTGTAAACAGCCATTCTGCAGCCCTTACAGTCAATTTAGAGTTGATAAAATCAGCTTTTCATTCAAATCTGTCAGGATAGTTGCTTGAAGTGTTTCCTGTGTAATTTTGAAAGCCCTCTGTCCATGCAACAAAGTTCAAGGTCTTCAGGCTTGTAAGTCTCCACTGTTAAAAAAAAAATCCAATTGTACTTCAAGCCTGCCCTTCAAGAGCCTCAAAACCCATTCAAGTTGCTATTGAAAATATCACTTGTATTGAGTAGAGAGCAGGTAATCTGGCTTCGTGGCTGCTATGAATTTTTATGACTCTGGAATTTGTTCAGTGTTTGTCATCTAGGCTGTTATATTCTGGGATTGCCCCAGATTACTTGGTGTGTATTTAGCTAAGCCTGAAGAAACATACAAGATATGGTACAGCAAGCAGCCAGCACCTCCTAAATCATAGTGGAAAGGTTAGGGAAATTGTGGGTGGGGCAGAATAATCCACTAAAGCTGGAGGCTTGTGAAGGGTTTTAAAATATCACCAGACCTGTAAGACAGAAGGTTCAAATGAAATTCAAGATTTGAATTAATAAATTAAGTCCATGTCCCGGTATATTTTTGACTACAACCAGAAAATATTTTGGTCTTCCCCATCCATTATGACCTTTATTTTAAAGGAAATCAATGATACTTTGTGATATACCAATCGTTGATTGTGTTATGTCATCTTTTCTTCCTTACCTGCGTTTTCTAGAAGTCCTCTTTTAGAATCAGGGAGCGAAGAGTTTGGGCTTCCTATTTTTTTCTTCCTATTAATTGTCTTTTTTTTCTTTGTTTTGTTTGTTGGTTTTTAGGTGGGTTGTTTTTGGTTTGGTTTTTTTTTGTTGTTTTTTGGTTTTGTTTTGTTTTTTGTTTTTTTTTTTTGTTTTGTTTTGTTTTTGTTTTTTTTGTTTGTTTGTTTTGTTTTGTTTTGTTTTTTTTGGTGAAGTGCTGATGAGTCTCTACCTGGGTGATATGTCTTTTCCATGGGGAAGACTGAGATTCAAGTGTTCACTGCTTTCTTGCATGTGGTTGTAGTCTATAAAAGCTGACCAGAGAGGGGGGAAGTGGGGCATTGTGTGAGAGGCAGTTGTTTGCCCCCAGGTTAGCATCTGGATGCCTGTAGCTGCAGCAGATGTGAATTCAGCTTTATTACTTTTGGGTAAGAGGTTGTTTAAAAAGCCTTGTTGTACAAGGATTTCTAGTTTGTAAATCTGCTCAATTGATTTTATTAATATTTGCTGATCAGGAAGTGTTTATCATTTTTAATGTAACTGTTCAGATTTGCTTCAGTTCCCCTGAGCAGTTATGACATGACCCCTCTGAGATGAGGGTTCTTTGCATTCTCCTAAAAATCCATCTTTACAGGAGTGGGGAGCAAAAGAGAATTTTGTTAATTCTTTGCCAGCTTCTTTGGTTAAGCAGTGCTGAAAATCTGAAGGAAGGAACATCACGTTTCAAAGATGCCTGACACTTAGAGGTCAGAGGTTTTGATTGTTAAAGCTTGCCATTCCCCTTTGGGAATTAAATTATTATCTCTCTTCAGGAACCATCAGTAACTAGACAGCTACACTTAGGTTGGTTTTTTTTTCCTCTTCCCTCCCAAGTAAAATGTTTCTGTATCATGTCTTGGAGACACAGACTGCTTTTATAAGTGCATTATAATACACAACATGGGCTTGATTCCTTAACAAAAAGCAGACCTGGTTTTTCCTTGCTGTGTGTTTGCGTTCAGTGCTCTGCTAGAAAAGATGTTTCTTCAGAATGAGGGGTGGTACTTTGACCCTAAATGTAAGTGCAATACCTGTACCTGCAGCTCTGCTAGAAAAAAACATGCCCTTGCTTGGTGGAGTTTTTCTTTGGCTCGTATACATCCCTTGGGTAGGTTGAGTAGGTTTTTGAGATAAAATGCATTTTGGGTAGAATTTTGGCAATTTTACAAAGTCAGTTTATCAAAATCTCCTTACAACTGGCTACTGCTGTATAGAAAAGTAAAATTATTTTACTAGGCAGTTTAGAAAAGTCCACAGCTGTCGTGCAAGTATGTACATAGAATTTTTACAAGATAAGCAAAAGGCTTTATAGACTCAGGAAGATTTTAGGTGATTCTCTAGGAACAGTTGGGTAGTTAGTTAATTTGCAGTAGGACAGGCATGCTGTTTTTTGTGAAGTTTAAATTTGAGTCGTGCATTGGCTTTGGAAACAGCATTTTTTTTTTTTGGTATGTTAAGCATGTTTAAGTATGTTTAGCATGTTCTTGCTTTGGGGAACTGGGTGTACACGTCAGCTTTCACTTTCCTGCTTTGTAGACTTCTGCAAGGCATTTTTGCCTACTTCATTTCCCCTTTGGCTCCTCTGCCCTTTTGGTTAAAGGCTGTCCAAACAGGGCATTTGGTGAACACAGCCAAGCCCCTGACTACTCAGTGTCATCATAAATGCACACTAGCAATTTATATTCTCTGCATTACACTGAGATTTTTTTGTCATATTGGACCAGTTTCATGAGTTCAGTCTTAGTTTCAGCTCTGAAACATGCTGAGCTTCTCTGTCTATAAATAAGTGCTAGAATGTGTCACTTAGCATACACACCAACTGATGACACACACGTGAGAAAGTTCCTAAAGGCCATGCCCTTCATGGAATTCCTGTTTATCAACTGTGCTTATTTCTAGCTTCAGTGGTCTGGGATTTTATCATTTGCAGAAATGTGACTTATGAAAGACAAATGCAGAATTGGAATATGTGACCAGAAACATTTACATTTCTATTTTCTTGCTCTCTTTTTACCACTGAAAAGTCATCTTCCTTGACATGGAGAGGGAAAATAAGGGAGGAGAAAAAGGAACGTAAAGTAAAGGCAGCTATAGCTATAATAGGAATAGAGGAGGAGAGTTATAATTGAGAGGAGGAGGAGGAAAAGATCCAGAAGAAACAGTTCTGAAGGTTCAATACCTGCAGTGACATTCTAAATGCCCACAGGGAATGAGGTTTGGTGATGAGCTTCTTTCCCCCCTCCTATTTGGTATCTGACTAGCTTCTGCTTTCAAGGCAGTGTTTAGCTGTCCCGTGCCCTTTGAAGGCAAGGGCTTCCCCTTTAGTGTTGTTAGTTCTTGATGTTGTTATTAAACCTGCTGTTAAAGGATTGCTGACCGACATTGTACTGGTCAGCAAATGAAGTACTTTTTGTCCTGTTCAAAAATAGCAATAGCAACATTCTTCTTGCTTGGTTAAGAAAAAACCAAACAAAACACACACGGAACAAAAAACCCCCCACAGTGATGTAAAGAAATGGATTAATTAAAGCCATTGCAAAGTTTATGCTGCATGTAATTAGTATAATTATTTTGTAGCCCATGTCCAGATGGACGTACTTGGGTGATGACAGTCTAGCAATATCCATACATGGACTGTACTGTGACTACTGCTTTTGTAAATAATATAAAAGGATGTGATACATCAATAGTGTTCCTGCTGTAATGGTGAGAGTGGGATTCTGCCAGGTTTTTTTCTGTCAAGGTGTTGTGTGTAGGAGGAAAAAACTGAGGTAGAGTCAGTCCTTTAGCTGCTGTCCTGGCTGTAGGCCGTCTCTCCCAGCTGTGCTGTTTTGAAGACTGCTTAGTGCTTCCAGTTGCTGCTGGTGCTTCCTGTGAAAGGCTGGAAGTAGGGGAGCAGAGTCTAGAGTGATGGACAAGTGACAGCAGAGAGCTGTCATCTGTTATGGGTTGTTCCTCCTGCCCCTTCAAGGTGATTGTGCTTCTCTCTGAAAACTTTCTTGTGCTTTGGAGAGAATGCTGAAGAATAGCACAGATGAGACAGAAGTTACTGTTTGCCAAGGGTTGTAATCTTAAATCTCTCAAAACCTTCCAGTGGCCTCCTTGGAAGCAAAATTAGTCAAAAAGAGAGTTTTGAAAAATCTCAGCTGAAGGACTGATAAATGCTGCAGGATACTGATACTTGCATATGGTATTTGATTTAGTAGTCTTTTTCTTGTGCCAGTGTTGCAGTACTGCCTTCTGCAGCTGGATGCTGTTTTCTGGGTCTGCAGCTGCTTTTGAAGAGCTTTCTACTTCTACTGCTCACTCGAACAGTAATATCACAAGTGGCTTGCTTCCCTGTGAGTGGTGGGATTTATGTTTCCTCTTACTTAGAATGGCAACAAATGCAGCGATTGGTCCTCAAATTAGTGTCTTTTTCCTCTCACTACAGGAGATTTCAACTATCCCAAGACAAAAGTTCTGCAGAAATGACCTCTTGTCAAGTCACTTTTGAAGTAAGAGGATCATCAGCACCAGGTACTCAAATCATGCTTTTTCCTTTTTGTATGGTTTATCTAGGAGAAAACTTCATGGAGGAGTGTTCAAAGGCTGTCTTGTCTGTTTTCCTCAGAGGTGAAAGAACGTATTAGTTCAAATATCAAAATGATAAATCATTGTAAAATATATTATGACATTTCACATATGAATTTGAAAATGAGAGTTGGGAAATAAATTTTACCTCTTTCTCCAAACAACAATTTCATAACATGCTAGAGATTTTGATGCTAACTGAAATGGTTATGATTGGTTTAAAATCTTCTCTCTTTAGAATCTTTTTATTCCATGGAAACGAGCATCTGTATTCCGAACCGTGACATTCAGGCACGCATTAATGTGTTTGTTCTGTTTTTTATTCTCTCTGCGTCCCTGTTAAAAGTCCTCACAAGATGTGACCTCTATCAGAAGTTAAGGACAGAAAGAATATGCAGCTTAATTCAGTATTCTGTCTATGCAAAAAAAAAGTGTAAAGTAACTTCCGTAATCCAAATGAGGAACACAAGGTATCACATCAGGTAGAACATGAAGATCTGGTGTTATGAATTGTGCATATTACACTGGGGAGAGAACAGAAAAGGCCTTGATGCTGTGAGCACTGCCCAGCAGTAACTGAAATATCCCTCTGTTATCAGCGCTGCTTCCTGGACAAATTCAAAACACAGCCCCTACTAGTTATTGTGAAGAAAATTAACTCTACCCCAGGCAAAAACCAGCACAGAAGCTCACCAAAAAAGTAATTGATAGTTGCCTAACAGAAGCAGATGAATGTGGGAGCAGATTGGCAAAATTCCTGTGCCAGGCCAATACCAGATGGCAGAAGTGTCTCCTGTAGTTGGCGGGGAAGAAAATGATAAAAACATCTTACAGGCTTTGACATCTGCCCTGTGTTAGACCTCTCCTGTGTTCCTCCCTCATGATTTGGCATTTGGGAACTGAAAACTGACACTCAATGTGGGCCTAAAGCTGTTAGCAAGGAGTGGAGTTCTTTATAGCATTCTGGAGAAAATTCTAAAATTTTAGAGTAAATTGACCTTAGCTGAAGTGAGACTGTACAGCAGTGGTGTAGCTGTACCATGGAGTATTGCAAGCTGTGCTCTCCTTGTCCTGCTTGCACTGCTGCTTCCCCAGGTGTGATGGCACTGTCACTAGCAAAGCTGGCTTTGGATATATAACTTCTTCTTGTACTAATAATACCTGCAATGAAAAGTAGGATTAGTGAGAGCTAGATCCCGGCCCAGTGGCTGTTCACAAAGAATTATCTGGAAATAGCGTGAAGAGGTGACACAAAAGGGTGCTTCTGCTTGTGACAATATTGATATTGTTTGGGATTTTTGTTGTTATTGTTGGGTCAGTGGGGCTGTTGCAAGCTTTGAGTCAGGGCAGAAGGCTTGGATTAACCTCCTTTGCTGTAGCTGGAGGAGTTCTGCCAGGAGCAGCCTTGAATTCCATGACAAGGAGAGGGGAGAAGCTGAGGACCCCTGAGCTCAAAACACAAACCCAACCCAAACCCCACTGTACTTAGAATTGCCTATGAGAAGGCAATTTATCAGGCATTTCACTTTGGCTTTACTGGGATAATTTAAGGCAGTATTTTACAAATCCTAATTCGGCCTCAAGTGCAGTTGTTGAAGGGAGCTTAGGGGAGGCTGCACATCATGTTCAAGTGTTGCCTTCTGTGTGTGGTGCCTTACTGAGCGAGAGAGGGTCACTGGATGTTCACACATGTTTGTTTAAAATAGGAGCCCAGAGAACTATTCCAGCTGGCACCCATTAAGAGGAATATAATTAGATGGCACTTCAAAGGTTGGCTGTGTGTACACGAAGATGTTTTAAGTACTGCTATTTTAAAGGGATGTTAAAAGAATTTTAGCTTCTTTTTAATATCTCCACTCAGAAATTCTACCTTGGTGGTGTTCTGGTGGTCTTCCTTCCCCACTTTATCTCCTCCCTGCAAAAACAAATCATCATGTGCCTCAGGATAGGAAGGAAAAGGGAAACCAGCTGACATAGGCAATTGCATGCTAAATATGCTCATAATGCAGATTTTTGTCTGCATTTGTATGCTTAAATCCAGAAATCTTAGGCTTTGTTTTTCTTTAATGAATTACAACAGAAGATTAAAAAAAAAAAAGACTGAAATTCAAAAAATTATTTGTCATCTAAAATTATTTCAGTAAGCTGCTTTCAGAGAAAAAATACCTTACTTTCTTCTGTAGACTTTTTCCAACCCCTGGGACAGCAGAGGTTTCTTTCATAAACAGGCCTGGTGGCATCCCTTACTAGTTTAACTGGAGAAAATGGACACGTTTTTAGAGACTTAAGGACAGCCTCAAAACTGTAACTTTGTACGTTGAAATGTCAGCTGTGATATGTGGCTTGGGAAAAGGTAGTGTACATTTGTTGCATACAGCTTGTCTACTTAGTATCTTGGGATTATTGTGTCCCCCACACTCCTCACTTTGAGAATAGGAAATAAGTCAGAGGTGCTTGTGTCGTTCTTTTGTGGTGTCTAACTCTACTTTAAAACTCTGGTTTTTTCTCATTCTGCAACAGCTTTTTATTATGTCTAAAAATCTTGTTGAAACCCCATAAGAGAAAAATACTAATTTGTTCTTTCCATTAGTATTTATCATTGTTGTTCTTACAGTCAGATACATACAGGTTTTATATTAAAAACAAAGGTAAGTTGCAACAGTCACTTTGGGTTATCCCAGAATTAAATATACTGTTGTGACCTTTTGGATTCTGTATGTATGTATGCATTAAGATAAGTGTGACAATTTCATGTGGGTTTTTCATGTAACAATGTTGCATATTGATGTCCAGTAAAAACTGAAAGCATAGCAGCAAAATTAACTTTATTTCTGTTGGGAATCAAATTAATTGGGTATGTTGCCTTGGGAATAATGCTAGCAACCTCCTGCTTGTCTGCGCTTTCTAAATTGTTGGTGTGAATTTGAGGGAATATATACATATATTAAAAAATACAGAGTATCTAGGAAAATAACTGTGTTATCTTGGGATTAAACGTTTTACTGTGCAAACTTGCCTGCTACATTCCCAGAGATGTTTTGAACACTATTCTTTAAGAATAGTTTGGAAGCCAACCCTTTTAAGGGCAGGGGTTGTCAGTAGTCCCTCTCTCAGGTCCTTAGGATGGTGAAGAAAATGCTGTTGTAGTTTTGGGTGGGGTAAGATTCCTTTCTGAACGGACAGGAGGGATTTTAGATTAGTGATTCTGCTGTATATATTTAAAATCCTTGAAAGTTTGACTGTGGCTGTGCTTTTTAATGCTATCTAGCCTGGAGTTATGATGATTATGGGTTTTTTTCTGTTTGGATTTTTTAGGAGAGGTGTTCGCAATATGCGGGAGCTGCAGTGCTCTGGGAAATTGGAATCCCCAACTTGCGGTGGTCCTCCAGACTGAGGATGTGTAAGTTGGTTGTGATTCTTGGTTTTCTTTTGGGGAATTTTTTCTTAATTGAATTTTTTTTTTTTACTTGTTCCATTTGAAGTAGCTGGAGTTCTGGAGCAACAAATTTATTCTGGCTTTGAGTTTGTAAACTCTTGAGCTGCATGTACTGTTTGTAGAGCTCCACAATTTCTTGTGTTGCACTTGAGCATTTTGAATGCTGAGGAATATGTTTAAGAAAGTATGAAACTCGGGTGTGCTTTTCTAGTTACAGATTAATTTCAGTAGTTTAGCTGTAGGTACTTGGAGTAAGAAACTGCTTTGGGGCCGTTCTCAGTCCCATGGCTGTGCAGCAGGTTATAGGAGATGTGTAGGATAAAAAGAAAGTAAAAGACTATAAACAAGTTATTATTGTGCTAGAAAGTGATGGGGAGAAGATAATTTAAACTGAGAGTTGCATTAAAAGTCTTAAGGGGCAGGATGTGTGTTTAAGCATGAGTGAACATAAAGTTTAAATGCAGTGGAAGAACTCAGTATTTTCTTAAAGTGGTGCCAGCTTATAGCAGCTCGTGTGATGCAGGAAAATACGGCTTGCAAGCTGTGTTTGTAATTCTGTCAGTGACTTGCTGTGGGACCTTGGATGACTCTCTGAATCAGTTCACCATGTTTTCCCCATCTGTTAAATGGGGATGGGAATTCTTGCTCTCTTAGAGCACTTCGCCTCTGTCGATCAAAAAGTTCAGTTTCAATTCTAAGTACATCTCATGTTCTCTGCATGTTTGGCTAAGGTACTTTGTAATGACTCCCCTTGCAACCATACACTAGACTTTATTTTAGAATATCACTTAGACATTTCTCTGGGGTGGCTGTTAGGCTGTATTTTGAAGCTCTTTTTTTGTTTGGTTGTTTATTTTTTTCTCCATAGTACGTTTGTGAAAACATGGAGAGCTACCGTAGAGCTTCCTCGAGGAGTTCCTGTTCAGTATCGGTATTTTAAAGGATACTTTCTAGAACCTAAGGTATGTACAACCTTTTCTACTTTGAGTTTGCTCATCACTAGTAGAAATTCCCATACTTGAAATAAAAAAGGATTTCCTGAGTTAAACATGAGGTTTTTTTAGAAATAAGTCTTGAATTGCAACATGTGAAACATTAAAACATTTGTGGAAATACTCACAGTTCACTTCTGGAAATACATGACCATATGCTGTTAGCTTTAATTACATTCGCTTCTTTCTTTTACCAGTGTTAGCGTTCTAAAAATTTCAGTGGTATAGAAATCCCTGACATTATTATAATGCTTAAATGATATGGTGAAGTTCTCATAGTTAGAATTGAATATGGACTTCAGCAGGGCTTGGATCTCAAGTGATCCATGGAAGGAATGTGATCGTATATGACATCTATAGCTTCCGTCCTATATGATAGGGTGGAAGCAAGTGATAGTGGGAGAAAAATGGTTAGCGTAGGAGGTGCACTAAAATTTGCCTGATTTACTACAGTTTTTAAAATAGCTGCAGATTTTTTTTTGTGAAGCATGAGAAGGATTAACCAGATTTTGTGCTGCATAATTAACGTAAGTTAATCTCTTGAAGTGAAAAGGTGAAACAAGGGATGAGGCATCCCATTGTTTTCTGTATGTTTGTATATAGGTATTTGCACGACTTGGAGGGAAAAAAAACACCCAAGAGACAGAGACAGATGTGTTTTTACAGGTATTGATGTCAAAAGTTGCATATGACTTGAAGTTACATAAATGAGAGTTTAATGTATGTGGCAGTGTACTGGTCTGTAAACATTGTGCTAGGGCAGGGGGAAGTTTTTCAGATGGGATAAGACTGCATCCAGGAAAAAGCTGGGCTAAGTTGGGAAAATAAGCAGCTACTCTTGAACTGTTTTTTGTAATAACAAGTAATAACCTTAAGAAATTTAATGCTGCCTTTGCTGTCTTTCTTATTCTATTAATATCCTGTAGCTATTCACCCTGGGCTTTAGTTCCTCATTGAAACTGGGATTATGAAGGCTGTAGCTAAATGTGCAAAGGAGTTACAGAATCATCTCATCAATATGTTTTAAAAATTTCAAATTACTGTCAAGAGCATGTAAGTTTTTGTCAGCTTTTTTCACTAAAAAACCAATTTGACAGAGATACTGTTTCAGTGAAGGATACTAATTTCAAATGAAACACAGTTCTGTTTTTTTCATTACAGCATGTGAAATAGTCGGGTCACAAACTGGTGTTTAAATTGGTACTTTGAGGCAAAAGAAGGGAAGGCCAGTAATAAATTTCTTTTGCTGAAGTCAAACTGAGGCCAAAAGTAGATTAATTCTTACAGCTTAGCATCTCTGATGGGCCTCTTACGTTTTTTTTGCAAATGCCCCTAAGTTTAAGTGTAAGCAATAGCACACTCAAAAACACAGAGTTAGTGAGCAGAGACTGAGCCGTAGACAATAGACAATAAAATTTCTGTTTTACCATTTGCGAAAGTTTACCCTCTGTATTGGTGAGTGTGTTTCTTTGAGTAGGTGCTCTGTATCGTGCACACTTTATGCACCGTGTGATGCAGAGTCTGCCAAGGTAAGTATGACTTTTATGCAATACCAGCATAAAGAACTCCTGAATGTAAAGAGCAGGAAAAAAGGAAACCACCCTACAAAACAAAGGATGTGAATTCCTGGGGGACAGGGTTGTCAGCTTAGTGGTGTCTGGCTTGTACCTGTTAAATGCACAGGACCTTATTTCTTATGAAATAAAGTCTTTTGAGGAAAAGAAATCCAGATACAATGTTTTCTTCCCCTTTTTGTAAACTTTTTGAAGAACAATGAAAAAGTAACAGGAATATCATGTGCAGTGTAGTGCAAGTGAGACAGTATATGGAGAACTTTAGCATTAAGGAAATGCCGATAACGAAAAGATACTTTGAAGTTAAATTGTTCTGAATATTTTTATTTCAGTATTTTTTCATTAGGCATTGCATGTGATTAATCTCCTAAATTTGACAAGCTGGCAATATATGATCTTTGACACTAATTTTTTATATCAGTGCAATTTTATGTGTAGTAAAATAACACTGTAATCTTAACTAAATGTTCAAGTCTGAACATATGAATTTGACATCACATAATTAGTAAATCATGCTGAAGACAGATTCACCTGAAGTTAGCATTGCCTTCTACAGCAGCTGCATCTGTGAAGATGCTTGAGTTGGACATGGTGGCAAAGATGGGGGTGATACATGTTTACACAGAGAAATGGTAGTTCCCAGATTATCCATGCTACAGGCTAAATGTGAAAATAGATAAAGTAATTGACATTTTATTTTAAAAAGTCTTTTTCTCACCTCCCTTTAAAAAAATCATAATTTGAGCTCAATTTTTTTTTGCTTGAAGGATAGCATGATGTAATGGAAAGTCTTGTTCATAGTGAAGCATGTTGGTGTTAACATAATTGTGGTTATGTAAATAGAGCAGGTTTTTTTTTTTTAATACTCAATTTATTGAAATTTGTAGAATATTTGCATGAATACAAATATATACACAAAGAACATTTTACTATAAAATTGGCGTCAGGCCTTGGCTCCTGCATATCAAGGGATTTTACTGTGTTGCAAACATTTTGATCTTAAGCGTTTAGAAAGAAAAATGAATGCACACACTTGGATGAAGTAAGACAGTAACATAAACTGTTTTGCTCGAGGTTGTTCTTTCCTTGAACATATTCTGGTACCAGTGAGCTCCCTGTGAGGATCTTCCTGGGTTTTGTTCTGCACTCACTTTCTGTTTGTTGCAGGGGCAGAGGTGGTGGGTTATGAGGGGGGGGTTTTGTGTGAGGCACACCAAAACTCCCTCGGCTGGAATTTGTCTTCTGTATATCGTACATTTTTGTAGAATAATTTTAAATGCAATATTTGCATGATGCGTATTTGAAGACCTTAGTAAGGAACACACCTTATTCTGTTAAGCTGTGTTCTGTATTTGTTTTTAAAGCAGTAAATAAGCATGCAAGTTCAGAGCTACTTCTTTCAAGGCAAGTGTGAAATAACTAAGCTATCTGTGCATGTAGCAGGAGTTTAAAAACTGGATTGGAGGACATTTTTCACACTTTCTGCTTAATTACAGAGGTTTCAAATGAGAGTTAAATTTACTTCTTTAAATATAAGTAAATAAATCCATTTAGTGCCTGGACTGTAGTACTAAAAGTGAAACTTAGACCTAGACTCAGTAATTAATGCCTTAGAAAAGCTTTTTCTATATTAAGAACCCATAGTTATCGTCATAGTAACAGGGGCATCATTATCTGCTGAGATAGCAGACTGTGTGTGAAACTGTTACTGGAAATTCTAGAATAATAAACAAAAAATCTAGAATAATAAAATCTCTACTGAGTTCAGCATTTCCTGCCAGGTGCTGCTGCCTTGCAAGTTAGATATGATGGCTGAATGGCTTTAATTATTTAGTTTAGTGCTTAATTATTTTCTTCTACAAGGTACAGAAATCCAGAGGGATTTTGGTCAGAAATGCAGCTTTAGCAATTAAGTCTAATTTAGTTGTTTCATATTATTGAAGTAGATTATTATTCTTGAAACACAGTTTTAATTAGTAGAGTGCACTTGGATAAATGTGTTTGTGTGGTGTTTTTAAGATTTGGTTTGGGTTTCCCCCCCCGCTCTAATGCCTGCTGTATTGTGTTGCCTTGAAGCAGGAACCTTGGAACTGATCTCCTAAATTACCATTTAAACATCCACAGAAGTGTTTTTATTCTTTAATTGTACTGAGTACCCAGGCACTTCATGCAGATGGTGCATCTGCTTTGAACCTCTGGACCATTATGCTAGACAGACATTTTGCCCTTAATTTCAAAAGTGTCTAATGACTGCTGGGGAGGGAGGCCCCAGTTTCTCATAATGGAAGAGGACTTGATTTTTAAAGAAAGTTCTTGAATGCCCTTTAAAAGCTTTAAAATTGCATCAGATGTTCAGCTAATCAAGATCAAGCAACATCATGTTTGTGTTGGCTTTTTTAAAAAGATAAAAGTGTATCTATTAGTAGAAAAGGATCCACAGTGCCACTTACCTCAGTGTACTGACCATGAGATGCTTGATGTGACATTTGAATAGATGCTCTTTTAGGACTGTCTTCCAGAGACTCTCTTTTTAGGCAACATTACCATACTATTTATTAATATTGATAACACATCATTTAGCTCTGCTGCTCAACTGGGCTGCTTTTCAAGTGTGGTCAGTATATGCCACGGAAATGACTGTGCTATTTTGACCTCATTGTAACAATGGCTTCTGTTACATGTAATTAAAACGTTTTTTAAATGCCTGTAAACTCAGAGATGGTCTGAGCAGGGCTTGAGAGGGTTCTTAGTGATATCTGTGCCTGTTCTCTAATCAATTGCCCTTTTTTTCCAGGTAGCTTTGCTTGGCTCTTCTTAGTATGGAAAGTGTTGAGGGTTCCTGGGATTAAATGCACAATCAGTCCATTGTATTCCTTTCAGGAGAGGAAATTGTGCTGAATGTATCCAGCATGGCGTCCTTATTGTTGGGATAGTGTTATTCAAATTCATTCATCATTTTAGAACCTAAGATTAGAATGGACAGTTACAGTAGCATAGGAAATAAATTGGTATTTTCATGATATGTGGGGGGTTTTGCAAGGAAAAACCTTTGCTTACCTTCTGAAGAAAACAGCTTTATCCATGTTGGGAAGATTTGCATTGCCCAGGTTCACAAACTAAAGTTGTGCACGTGTTCATGGGAGCAGCTGTCGGAGGTCTTGCATGCCTGCATGGTGGGAGTAAATGGCAGCCTCCCTGCTGACAAACATGGTTTGCAGCTTTAGGAACTGTCATTGTGACAGGCAGATGTCTCTGTGCTGTGAAAGAAACTTCTCATTATTTACTTTTCTAGAAATCCTAATCCTAATGTGGTCATTGTGGCAGCTGTGAGAAGTTGGAAATTGAAACTGCCCTGTAACAGGAATAAACTGGAAACAATAATATAATTTTACGTGCATTCTGTCTTTAAAACATAACTAAGCATATGTGTTTTATTCTGACGTGACCCTTAAGTATAGATGCCTCGTTGGGAAAATTGCTTTACCTGAGACTCACAGAGCAAACCCTTCCTACTGAGCACTTGTTACTTGTTTGGTGTTTGCTGTTAACTCACCCAAAGGCATGGGAGATTAAATGTGGTCAGTGTATGTCAAGAAATCCCATCTGCATGTAAAGAATTTATCCAGAAAGGGTGAGCTGTGATGGAACAAAGCTGTGTGGTTATACTGCTGAGTGTGAAGCTTGTCTGGATGTCCCTGTGGGTCTGAAATCTGTTTAAACAAGAACCTGAAGTACTGGGGCGAGCTGGCATTGAAGCTTCCATGTCTTTGGCAATAGTAGAAAATTTCTTTGGAAATAAAGTGTTACTTAGGCCCAAAGCACCAAAATGACAAATTGCAGCTATTTGACAGTGGTTTTTATATCTGAGAGTAACCACTGTGCCATGCTAGGGGAAACTTCTCAGGGTGACTGAGCTGGGAATCAGGCATGTTCTCTCTGTTGTTAAGTTGTGGTTACCTAAAAGCTTTTCCTTAGAAAGCTATTTTAAACTTAAATTGTTCTGAAAGAAGAGATTGTGTAACTGTTCTGGTTATCTGTTCTTGGCTATGTTTGTCAACAAATGTATTCTTTTGGTGGACAATATTTCTTTTTAACAAAAGAATATAATTTATCCTGCTCCAACTGGAATAGACTGCAGGGGCTTCATTGCTGACTGATTGGATCAATTATTTGTTTTAATTAGATGGTAAATAACTTGCTTTCCAGTACCTCAACTGAAATAACTGTGTTTTATAGTCTTGGAATTTAGTAAGGCAAATTTTGAAGGAGAACCCACCCCTGCAACTGCTATGTGCATGAGTAGATGCTGAGTGCTGTTTGGAATTAGAAATGTGGGGTATGTTTTTTCGTAAACTGTTGCTGTAGCTTGAGAACAAAGTGAGCACTCTTAGTGAGTTCAGAGATTTTTTTTGTATCAGAAGGAAACTGAAGTAGTCCAGCGGAGTATCTGTAAGCAGTAAAGGTTGAATGATTCCATGTAACTTCTCTGCCATGTCAGATTGTCACAAGTTTTGTCATATGTATTCACAACACATCAAACAGAGTCATCAGCAGTTGCAGGGGTAAGAAGCCTCATCTGTTTTTTTCTTTCTCCTGCAGTCTCTTTCTCTGTTCCCCTCTCTTTCTTCTTCTCTTTCTTCTGTTTCTTCCTTAAATTTCTTGAGTTTAGTTCACAACCATCCCAAACAGCTTCATGGGTACAAAGTCAGATCTAACAAAAGAGATTATTGCAGACATTTAACTTTTAAATTACAGACTATCGATGGTCCCTGCGAAGTCATAGTTCACACGTGGGAGACTCATCTACAACCACGATCAATTACCCCTTTAGGTATGGGCATCAACTGCATCTGTTTGAGGCATATGCATAAGATTGCTGATATGCTGCACACTGGTTTAGAGGGATTGATAGCTATAGTTTTAAAATACTTAAATTTATTGATGTGTGGGCGGTATAGATTTTTTTCTTTGCACAGCATGGGCCTTACTCTCAAAATGTATATGTATATGTATATGTATGTAAGTGGCTTCAAAATGGAGTGGATGTGAAATTCTTTGCTGTCATCCTTAAGATTATGTGGGTTGGTTTTTTTTATTAATTTGGAATGTAATAATTTTCTGTAAGTTTGATTCTTTGAGACTAAGGATCCATATTATCTTTTGTAAAGAAAATGGGGGGGGGTTTGAAGTCACTGCTGTTTTTATGTAAGTACTACTTAATTAGTAAAATTTTAAACCAAAAATGTTTAATTAGGCTTCTTTAAGTAAATAGATTAATGAAAATAGAAACGTGAATGGACTTATTTACCCAGCAATTTAGCAGAAATGTATTTTGCTGAAAGAAAGGGTGGCATGCAGACTTGCATATAAGTTACTAATGCTTTTCTGAACAGGGAAACAGTTTGGGGTTTAAGAGTGACCGAAATAACCTTTGAATGTAGCTTGTAGTTTAGAAGTCTTATGCTGCTATGGCATGTTTTATGCACTGTCTTTCCTAGCACATGAAAAATATTATTTTCTCCACACTCAGAAGTTCACATTTGTTAAAAAACTTTCTAATGGTTTGAAAAAACATCTTTTAGAAAGAAGGTGATATCAAAGAAACTGTTTGTTAGTCATGAATAGTACCATGATCACGTTCCGTTCTCCCTTTGCCTTTTTTTTTTTTTTTAATTTCAGTTGAATTAGTAGTGTTTCTATTCCTGTAAGAAGATTATTTCTATATTTGTCAGTAACTGATAAGGGAAGCAGCCTATCATCCGCTAGGGCCTAGACTTTATCTCTAAATTTAGATTACCTCATTCCAAACAGTTGGGATTTTTTTTTTTCCCCAAGTAATAACCCATTCTTCATAAGCATTATTTAGGAAAATGCAGCAAACACAGTATGTTAGCACTGGGTCATTGTGATCCTAAATTGTTGCCTGTGGTTATTAAGAAATTGGGTTAGGAGCCCTATGATTCTTAGGACAAAAAAGGGATTAACCACTGTGGAGGCAGAATTATGTGAAGATTTACATTTTGAGAAATGTATGGTTTGTTTAGGCTATTGCAGTTCTGTTAATGCTGGTGAATTTACCTAGTGCCTTAAGATTTCAGTTATCAAAGCTTTGGAAAGAGTAAGGATAAACTAAGTGTGAACTGAGCATTTTCAATATTTCACACTAGGTTGGTTTCTGTCATGTGGGCAGAATAAGCATTTTAATTGTGACTAACTCGATTTAAAAGCATTAAATGTGCAGCAGGATAACTTTTCTTGTATGTTTGCAAGAAACTTTAATGTCTTTGACACTACTTTGACGAGTAAAGCATCTTAGATACTAGTGGGATGTAGATACCAGCAAAATACTGCAGCAAGCCAGAGCATTGTACAACCTTTTTACTCTCAGCTCAGATTACTTGAAGTGAAATGTGGCATTTTGTGTGTTGGTTGTTTTTTTCATGCAGAAACTGAGAAAAAGCATAAATTGGGATAAGTCTTTATAGAAGGTTGCAAAAAACATGCTGCTTTGTCTGTTTCAGTTTTCCTACCTTTTTTTAGATACACCTTTTAGAAATGAAGTGGAAAGGTAGAATTAATTTAACTTGGCAATGATTTTTTTAAATGTGTATACTAATTACTTTTTTTTCCGTTCTTTTCCATTCCTTTTAATTCTAGAAAATGAAATTACTGTTGATGATGGAGACTTTGGAATCTGTAGTAAGTGAGATATATTAACCTTTATTCTTTACCATGAATTTAATTTAAACAAGGTTAAGTCTTGCTATTGAAAAAATGTTTGAGATTATAGATTTTGAGAAGAATTGCCTGTGATTGTTTTCTCTGCCTTTACAGTTACTTTTGTATCCAGCATTTGTGAATTCACACTCAGGCTGTTATCCCTTCTAATGTTAATAAAAGACTGCTAGGAAGAGTTGAAGTGTTGTCAGTCTGATGGTGTTCAAGGTTGAAATTTGGGAACTTGGAATCATGAGCATGTATTTTTAAAGATACAGAATAGATTCAGCTTTCTCTCAATACCAAGCCTTAGAAAAACTCCTCATGCCTAGAAAAACATTGTCACTCACACTGGATGTACTCTGCCTCTTCAGTTAGAGATACAGCTGCCAAAAGGTTCTTGTAAGCCCACACCTCATGTTCTTGTGTGTACACAAATGTCTCTCTTCTGGCAGTTCTGACCCACCTCTCCCTTAATGTTCAATCCTCTGACACTGAAAGTAACTCTTTATCATACCTCATACATCTTGTCTTAAACCTTTTCCATTTTCCTTCATATCCTGATAAAATGATGGGTTTGTCTCTTTAGGAACTCTTCAAAACTGTGGGGTTTGCTTCAGCACCTGATTTGCAGCTTGTGTTTCTGGTCTTCCTGCTTGTAGGCTTTCCTTGTTTTGATGTTCATGTTGAGGGTTCTCCATGCTTTTCATCAAAACTGTTGCTATACCCTGTCCTGCAGACTTACACTGCTTTACCCTCACTGATTGTGATGAGCTAATTGGACACGTGTATCTCATCAGAAACGGGGAGCCTCTAATTGCTTATGGATCTTTAAAGTTCCTGTCAGTATTATTCCATGTGTTGGGAGATCCCAGGACAAGGGAATGTTACTCAGTGCTGTCCTGCAGACAGTCGACACATGATCATTGTTCCTGTTTAATCCCCTTACAAGCCAGCGAACAACTGCAGATCTCCCTAAAATAGGTTACTAAAATGTCTTCTCCTTTATGTCTGGTTTTTGATAGATGGTATTGAAACTGTGGATGCTGGGTGGCTGACGTGTCAGACAGAAATAAGGCTACGTCTGCATTATTCTGAGAAACCCCCTGTCCTGATATCTAAGAAGAAATTTAAAACATCAAGGTTTAGGTAAGAACCTGCTCATCTCAGTATGCAGTTTTCCTCCTGTTAATTGTCAATACTAGTGGTTTGTTTTTTTTTTTTAACTTAATTAATGTAACTTTTAAATTCATTTTGGGTTGCTAACAGCCCAATTTCCAAGAGTTAAAGGACAAATACTTACTCCATACTTGTCTTGGTGTTTCTTGCTTTTTGGCTGGAACTGTAGTGTTCTTAGGTTCTTGCTTAAATCAGTTTGGTGCTTTTCTCTGCAGAGGTGCCTCAAAAAGCAGGCACTGTTATAACTCCATGGTTAATTGTTAGAAATGGGTATCTTAGCCCTGGTGTTTAGAGGACTGCACTGTTGCACACAGTGAGTAAGGGTTTGGCTGGGTGGTCAGTCTGGGTGTTGTGGTCAGCAGATGTCCAAGTGAAGACCTGGGATGAGTGGTGTCCCTCAGGGGTTGGTGGTGTTGGTGACGTGGAAGGTAGGATTGAGTGTCCCTTCAGCAGTTTGCTGATGACTCCAGCCTTGGGGTGCAGTCACACTGGAGGGAATGGATACCATCCAGAGGAAGCTTCACAGGCTTAGGAGGTTCAAATCTCACCAAGTGCGAGGTCCTGCATTTGAGTTGGAGCAATCCTAAGTACAGGCTGTGTGGAGAATGGATTGAGAGCAGCCCCAAGGAGAAGGACTTGGGGCTGTTGGTGATGAGAAGCTTGATGTGACCCAGCACTGCACACTTGCAGCCCAGAAAGCCAATTGCATCCTGTGCTGCATCAGCGTGGCCAGCAGGGTGAGGGAGGAGATTCTGCTCCTCTGTGCTGGTGAGACCCCACCTGGAGAGCTGCATCCAGCTCTGGGGCCCCCAGGATAAGAAGTATGTGGAGCTGTTAAAGTGAGTCCAGAGGAGGCCTTGAAGATGCTCAGAGGGCTAGAACGCTTCTGCTAGGGACACAGGATGAGAAATTTGGTGTTTTTCAGCCTAGAGAAGAGAAGACTCTGGGGAGACCTTTGTAGCAGTCCCTAAAGAGAGCTGAAGAGGGACTTTGGACAAGGGCCTGGAGTGACAGGACAAGGGAGAACTGCTTTAAACTGAAAGAGGACAGGGTTAGATTAGATATTAGGAAGATGTTCTTTAGTGTGGGATGGTGAGGCACTGGCACAGGTTGTCCAGAGTTGTAGCTGCTGAATCCCAGGAAGTGTTCAAGGCAAAGTTGAATGGGGCTTGGAGGAACCTGGTCAATTGAGTGTCCCTGCCTGTGGTAGAGGGTTGGAACTAGATGATCTTTAAGATCCCTTCCAACCCAAACCATTCCGTGGTTCTGTGATACTGGATTTCTTTTTTTCCAGTTTTGATTTGATTCCCCCTACCACCAATTCCAGATTTGCCAATGAGGAGAAGGTTTATTTAATATGACACTCTTAAGTGAGATTTAATACTTATATTGTGTTCTCCACAGCTTTGCCTTTTTTCCTTGCATGTTATAGCAGGTAGAGAGAGCGATTTCTGAAGCCAGCTTCTTGTCTGAATTAAATGGTTGAAATAAAACTTGATAAGCTGGATGCACTCACTAAATACTCTGTCCTAAAACATTGGATCTGTCCAGTAGTTTCTGTGACTGTCGCTCGCTATGGCAGTGTCATTTTTCAAGTTTCTAGAGTACCTGTGTTGCGACTTTTTTTTCTTTTTTTTATTTTATGAGGATATTAACAATATTAACAATGTGGACTTGGTGTAATAGATTTCTGTGATTGTAAGTTTTTCTTTGAGATATGACTTCAGTTTTACTGGTGACTTGGCATCTATAAATGATAATCCTTTATCTCATCTGCTGTGTCCTTGATGCAAGAAGGGATTTGGGTTACTCATGTATACTTACATCACTGACATAACTCATTTTGTGTGGAAGGTTTGCTCTGTATGATACAGGACTCTGAGTCTTACAGAGAGGCTTATGCTTCTCAGTCCAGGATTTTTCAGAAATCACATTCAGTTTAAATGCTCATTTAGGATTTTTCAAGGGACTTAATTACTTCAGCCTGTATTACTTATGTCTATTAGAGTATACTTATCTGCCTTATCAGAGAGACATAACAGCAGCCACCAACATTCAAGTCTTGATCTTGATGATTGCTGCTGTTTTCAGTGCTTTTCATTAGCCTGTTGGCATTGTTGGTGTCGATATGCACAGGAAGGCTGTGTGTTTGGCAGCCCAAATAGTCTGGTGGAGTGCTGCTTCTCAGAACACTAGTAGAGTTTTCATTTTTATCCAAGTTCAACTTTTAGCAGTGACTTGAGCACTGAAATCTGACTAAAATAGGATTTAGACAATGGCTGCAAACTCTTGCTCCTGTGAGGACCCGCTGTAAACGGTGCTGTTCTGTGGGAGGTGGTGTTGAGGAGAATTCTTGTGTTGTATGAGCTTTTGCTCAAGCTTCTTCCTAAATCTTTATCATTTGCAAAGACGCTCCAGTGACTTAACCATTGGTTTTGTGTTTCTGGTTGAGTAGAGTAAAATTGACCCTGGAAGGCCTAGAGAAGGATGATGACGAAGAGGGCCAAGAGAAGACATCCCCTACTGTCCCTCAGAAGATGGCAAACACTGTGGAGTTCTCCTTAATCAGCGACAGCGACTACAAATGTCGGCACTCCCAGCCAGACTGTGGCTATGCCTTGCAGCCAGACCGATGGATAGAGTACACAATACAAACCATGGAGCCTGATAATTTGGAATTAATATTTGATTTTTTTGAGGTATGTCTCTTTTCCCCTAACAAGCACCTCCAGTCTGCCTTTTGGAGCTCGAGTCAATTACTCTGAGGATTTCACTGTTGAAACAGGACTGGTGCCTGATAATCGTGATCTTTTGGATTTGTTTACACAAGTATGAGACTACTGACTCCCAGCCCACTTGTAGAAAGATTTTTGTGCGTTTTCTTGATGTAGCGCAGGAAGTTTTTCAGTTCTGCTTATTTAGAATTCAGTACAAATTAGACTTGAATCTCTGTGTGTGCAGTATTGCATGCTTTTAGGTTGGCTTGATATTAATCCTGTACCAGAGCTAAGTTATGCTTCTCCTGCTTGAACATGAACAATGTGTATATGAACTGGTTATAGCACAATTATTGAATCCAAGTTTTTATGTTATAAGCAGAAGAGATTTATTTCTCTGAACTAACTAGTGCAAGTTAAAACTGGTTTCTCACTACTGTGCCTGTTATTTTGCACTATTTTTTCCCTGAAAGATCTTAATATTTGAAGTTCTTTTTAAAAGAAAGCAACTTTAGCAGGAGGAAGTTTTTTAAGCATTCTCTTTTTGGTCTGAAAATGCCCTTAAGACCACTTACAGTCATAAGTGTAAAGTGTCTACATAGTTCCTGAACTTGACTACGGTCAAGTGTGCATTCTGCATATTAGTTCTTCCCTGCAAATGTATACAAAGTTTTTTAGCATTTTAAGCATAAATATTATTCCGGTTAATTTTTGTTCTAAACAGGACTTGGGCATCTTAGAAGACAGACTATTCCATGCATGTAATTTTGATCTGAAAAGCTTATCAAATGTAAGGCATGTCAAAGACAAATGTGAGTTTTGTAGATTTCCATCAACATTTTGATTTTTCTGATAGTAATTTGTAACTCACTGTTACATTGAACAATTTTAGCCTGAAATTAGTGGTTTTTGTTGCACACAAGAAACTTGTGTTGTGTCCTGAGGAGCAAGGCAGAAGAGTTTGTTTAGAATTCTCGCTTGCATCTAACAGTAGGGGTTTTGGGTTTTTGTTTGTTTTGTTTTTAGGAAGATTTAGGTGAGAAGGTAGTACAAGATGATGTGCTCCCAGGTCACGTAGGCTCTGCCTGCCTCCTGTCATCCACAATTGCAGAACTCGGAAAGAGTGCTGGAATTCTTACACTTGCTATTATGAGCAGAAATCCAAGGAAGACAATTGGAAAAGTTAGAGGTACAGTTGATGCCAACAACAGATGCAGATAACTTTCCTCAAAGCTCTCTGCTGTTTACTGACATGTGAAGCATTGCTGTTTTTCTTGCAGTGGACTACATAATTATCAAACCAATCCAGGGATACACTTGCGATATGCAGGCTTCCTATGCGAAATACTGGAAACCAAGAACAACTCTGGATGTTGGACACAGGGGAGCCGGGAATTCTACAACAACAGCTAAGTAAGTTTGTTTGCATTTTAAACTGGGGAGATTGTTTTGTGTCACTGACATCAGTTGAGAAAGCAGAGAGTTTAAAAAGCTGCCACCCATAGTAATTTACTTCAATATCAAGTCACGTGTATTCTCTAAAACAAAAACTTCTGATTTGTATTTCTGTTGTTTCAATGGACTTCTGGGCTATGCTGCATCTAACAAACCCTTTTTCTTGGCTGCTGTTTCAGGCTTGCTAAAGTTCAAGAGAACACCATTGCATCCCTGAGGAGTGCTGCTAGTCATGTATGTACACACATTTTCCTACACGCAGCACCTGTCTGGTGCAAACTGGGTTGGCTTGTATGTTTAATTTACATGATTCAGTACAGTGAATGGTAATTACACTGGTGTAAATTTAAGAAAGTCACTGTGGAAATTGCCTGAGTTATGGGAAATTAATAGGAGATCAGACTCTCATTCTCAAGTTCCTCGAAAAAAAAAAATCAAAACTTCCATTTAGTATGTTCTAGTGGTATTCTAATAAAGGGAGAATTTTAATCTCAACCCTGTACAGACAATTTGAACAAATGAATAATATTTTGGCACTGCTAGAGTCTGTCATCATCTTCTCAGGTGGCAAAGTTTTTGCTCAGGGACTGCTGTGCACTGACACTTGCTGTCTGAAAATGTGATTTGGGAGCTAGTAGAATAAATCAATCCTTGTTTTGGTGCTTGCTGCAGTGAAGACTTGGAATCTTAAGACAGAATTTTGAGTTTAGGAGATAATAATTCCATGTGCCTAAATTCTGTGATGGAGGTGGTCACTTTTATTCCTTCTAGTAATCTTGATCACTGAATAAAACTGTAGCTACTAAATTACTGTTTTGAACAGTAGCTCTTAACCCCCAAGTGGGCACTACAGGTTTATAGACAGCTTTTAAAATGCTCACAAGAATTATGCGTTGAGGCAGAAATTTGCTGTGAAGTCAGCAGCAGCATCACCAGAGAAGTGTTTTCATCTATTTTCAGATTGAAAAGGCTGAAAACCACCACTCTGAAAATAATTCTGCTGAGAAAAGGGCTGGGAAAAAAGTCCTATTTTGTCTCTGTGCTGATTGCAAAAGTGGGTGTCAGGGTGATAATTTGAGGAATGGTGTTCTTGGAGGCCTTCAAAGGAATGATCTGCAGATAGTCAATATAAGTAAATAGCCCCAAACCTGTTACTTGTGTTTCTCTTTCTTTCTGGCCCTCCCTCTTTTCCAAAAGACTGTACTTAGAGCTTTTGGATCTTTCTTCCTTTTTAAAAAAGCCTAACAGAAGATCCCATACAGCTGAAAAGGGCAGGAGAATGCTGGATGCAGCTATTTCTGCTCTTGCGCAGATTATAGCACACTGCTGCTGTGTTACTCACTAGTGACTCCAGCAGTTTGTTCCTGTACGGAATATCTAAAGCCTTGGCAATATGGAGCCATCACTTGTCTCCTGGTGTGGTGGTGGGGAGGAGGGAGGAAGATGCCTCAGAGTCATCTATCATCATTTAAAACATCTGTATCAAAAAATACAATCTTAGCCTTTCTCTGTAATCAGGTTTACAAGGCTCAAATCCTCTGGTTTACAAGATAAGCAAGAGAGATACATATATATATACACATATATTATATATATATATATATATGTGTGTATATCTGTATTATGGTAATTAAGATAATTTGCCATGTATTTTTTTCATCATTAAGAATCCATTGCTGAGCATGATTTAACTGGTAGTAGCCAGTTTTATTCAACTTCTGCTTGATGTCCAGGGCCTGTGAATACTTGACAATACTTGCATGCAGTTCTGTAGTCCTTGTGCGTAAGTAGTTAAAGGGCTTTTGTTTTGTTCTGTGTGTTTTTCAATTTTCTGCAGGGAGCAGCATATGTGGAATTTGATGTGCATCTTTCTAAAGATCATGTGCCTATAGTATACCACGATCTCACGTGTTGCATGGCCATGAAAAAGGTAAAGATGATATCTGTATTTTATGTATAAATATGACCATTCTAGAAATGTAAAATGTCAAGCTCTCATAGAAATAATTCTGGGGACTCAAGGGGTGGAATGGGAATAAACATGCAACATTACTTTGTGCACAGAGCAGGGAAGTTGAGACTTTCCTTTTGATGTTGTAGCCGACAGCATTTCAGATGCATGGTTTGGCACTCTTCAAGCCTACATTTTAGTTATTATTTAGCTTCTTTCTGACTTAAGATTTGGAGGGAAAAATGTAGACAACTCCTCTATATTCAGTGGTGCCTATGGGACTCTCTTAGACTCAGGCCTCAGTGTTTGCATTCTGTCCTGTTCTGGTTATCTTCCCTCCTAGTTCTGGCAGTGAATCCAGAGAGAGATTGCAGAGCACACTGCTCTGTCTTGCTGGCACTGAGTCTTGTGTCTTCAAACTCCCACACCCATTGCAATATTGCACTTTATAAGAAGCTTGGCTTTGAACAGTTGTGGAAATGAAACTTTGACTGAGAGAAATGAATATTCAGAATATCTTCACTCAGTATTGTCTTGCTCAGTAAAAATTTCTTAGTGAAGAGGGGAAGTGAGAAGTGGGCAGAATTTTTTTGACACCAGATCTTTATTTTGGGAGAGGTGTATACGTGTGTGTGGGTGTGTGTCAATTTTACCCCAGGACATCTATATTTTTTTTTATTAGTTTCTGAGACATTGGATAAACAGCAGTAAACTGAACTGCCTTGGAGTATTTTTTACTGCATTTCTTTACTTCCAAACATCTTTCCTGAATACATTAACCAATCAAGTTTTTACAGAATAATTATGTTAACCTTTTGAGAAGAAAGAACTTTAAAGCCTCTGACTTACATGAAAGACCAAACACTGTTTTTTCAAATTGACACCTGTTTTATGCTTTTAAGTGCCTGTGTTGTCTTGTGAAAACTGATCATCCTAATCATAAGATATCACTTGTATCTTTTTCAATAAAATAGGAAACAATAGGAAACAAAAAAAAAGCCTTTAATACTACTATATAAAAAGTGTATAGGCTTTTTTTGTTGTTTTCAGTGATGCTTAATTATGTGTTGCTTCTCTTCAAAGAAATTGGATACAGAGCCTTTGGAACTGTTTGAGATTGCAGTCAAAGAACTCACATTTGATCAGCTGCAGTTATTAAAGGTATTGTTGCCTTGGCTAGTACAATATGCTGTGTGTAGAATTTCAAATTGTGTATGGAGCTTAGAGGTTTTGGGAGAGTACAGTTTTAAAAATTGTACAAACAGAACAGTTAGTTAATTCCAAGAAAAATGCTTTTGCACCGTTGTTACAACTTGGATAAGTTTCATTACTTCTATCCTCTAGAAATATGGTATCTAATTTTCAAATGTTAAAGGGACTATGTTGAACTGCTGTACCTTCCAAACGGAAGTGCCCTGTCTACTTAAGAAAAAGTCAGGGGGTGACTGGACTACTGAAGACCCTGCTGAGATATCTCTTCTCAGCCAAGGAAAGCATCTGGCTGCTCCAAGAACCATATGGTTTTTTTTTACTTGAATTTACTTGGTCTGCTCCTTTTTGTGGAGAGAGAATTTGAATGGAGCAAGGGAGTTGGCTGTGTCTGGCCTGATTGTAGCTCAGTGTGTGTGACTGTAATATAAAACAGGCCAGCCCTCTGCACTGGATTGAAACACAGAGGAGGGATTAATTTTCAGACTTCTCCACATCTTGATGTTGAATTATAGTTTGTGTGGGTTTACCCTTTAGCATGATTTCTGAATTTTCAGTAAGCGTGTTTTCAGTTTGGTTTTGAGCATTGCTTGAAATCTTTAAAACAAAGTTTGAAAGAAAATTGTGATGTGTACTAGTATTCTAGTGCGCTTTGTGTACTTTTATTCTTTTACAAATTACTGGAACTATGTCTATAATAGACTTTTAAACTTTGAAACTATTTACAAGCAAAATTAGTTACGTTTTACATGTAGGAAGATGTGGGCAGAGTGTTAATGTTGCTCTTATGCTCTTTAGCTGGCTCACGTGACGGCCCTGAAAGTAAAAGATCACAATGGTATGTACTAGTTTGGAAGAGTGTTGGGATTGATCTATTACCATGTAATTATATAAATTCTGTGGTTGCACTTGCTTGTTGCAATCACATTTGTCCTGAACATTTCTAAGTGCCTATGTAGTTAATTATGTGCATGCTGTAAAGTTCTTTACTGGGAAGGAAATCCCTGAACAGAAGTTGCTCCCTTGGGAAGCAGGGACAGAAGGGTAGAAGGCAAATGTATTTATCAATATATATTTCTGAATAATCATAACAAAATTGCCACTAATGTTTCCATCTTATGCTTCTCCAACTGTACCTTCAGCTCTTCAGAACTGCTGATAAGAACTTTGGTAACTGCTGTAGGGTGCCTTATCAGTGCTGTAAATTATTGGCCTTAATTATCCCCTTTGTAGGGACGCCAAATTATCTCACACATCCTACCTGTATAGAAAAAGATAAAATAGAATAAATAAGCCTTGATAGGCAAGGCTTCTTCTGGATGTGGTTCACTGAATGAAGTGGTGAGGGATGAGAGAAGCCATTTCTGATCAATATTGTGGCAAGTTTTTAGATGGTGTTCAAACAATTTTCCCACTGGCAGAACAGGAATTGCCAGCACCTTTGCTGGAGTGTGTCAGTGTTAGAGGATAAGGTGTGGGTAATCAAAAGGGAGACCCGATTTCATTGTTCACTCCTAAAGACCTCAAGATTTTGAGCCAGTCTTTTCTTGCTGGCATTACTGGGATTACGCTTCTCTTTGTTTTAATTCAATATTTTATATTTCTTTCCAGCATCCTTTAAAGAGGAAGAGAACTCTGCTTTTGAGACGCAGCCATTTCCTTCTTTGCAAAGAGTAAGTAGTGAATATGGAGCAAGATGACCAGTTTTGCACACGTAGCAAGGGATATTGATTTTTGGGTTTAGGCCTCTGACATTAATGCTGGAACTGAGAACAGGGATTTTATTGTTGGACACTGGAGGGTTTTCAGTGCTTACAAGTAATAGTTTGTGTGTATTTCAAACTTCTGTAGGGTACACTGAGTTTTACAGCTGGTTAACGTGTGGTCATTGCCTGTTAATGCATTGACAATTGTTCCTAATTTTGAAAAGAAACCACACCTGGCCTTTGGCAGTTCCTCACGGAGTCTTGGCCATCTCTCAGAGCCAGACACTGAGAAATGCTGGGTGAATTTCCAGTGTGTTCCCATTCAGGACTGTTCAGTGTTAGCTCCACCTTTTGAAATCACCTTGCAAATAATTCTTTACAAGAATTGCACTTGAAAGAACTCTTGTTATCATCTTAATGGCGAGCTCCTGGATAAGATGCTTTTTGCATTCAAAAGAACTTTCTGGAGAAAAAACAAAAATTCTCTAGGCGTACAAATGAGGCATTTCTTGCATGTGTTAAGGTGAATTGATTCTCGTTTGTACATTGTCAAAATCTTGTCCTTAAGATTTTATCCATTTTTATGTTTTCATTCAGTTTAAATTGGAGTAGAAAAGGGTGTATATGTGTGTTGTATAAAATGTTAAAAACCCAGGGTTTTTAATTCTGCTGTTAAACACCATTAGCATTAAATTCCAATGTATTCTCCCAACAATTACCTTCATAGCTCTTCGCTGTCCTCCTTTGCTGTGGAGTCTCTTCATAATAAAATTTTTTTCAGGTCCTGGAGTCTGTTTCTAAAGATGTTGGGTTCAACATAGAAATAAAATGGATCTCCCAACAACGGGTAAGTAAACGTATGTGTGATTTACTTTGATTCTTTGACATTCTCATGGCTAAAGCTTGTAATTTGATGTGACAATTTATGATCTGCAAAGGCATAATTTTTGTGGATTTTTGTGCCTTTTTTTTTATAACGCAATATTTTTAAACTGGGGATATAATAGCACCGCTCCAACAAATGAACAAATTTATTCTAAAATGATAGAAAGTATTTATAGGACTGCGTTCATAATGCAGCTCAGACTGCTTTTGGTAGGAGACTCTTTTTAAAGTCAGCAGACCACAGCAGGGCAGGCAGGAAAGTGCCAAAAATTCAGCCTCTCCTGGCCCAGGGGAGGAGCAGCTACAACATGGTGCAGTAATGCAAGCAGCTGCTTCCTTCTAGTCAGCAGGGTTGCAGACTCAGCTGGATTGTGTAGCACTCAGTCCAGAGGGAAGTGGTTGTAAAGGCTGGGATTGGAAGCCTGGAGGGGGGGAAGGAAGCTAAGGGGTGTGGTAGGTGGAAGTCTATGCTAGAAATAACAACAGAGAGTATTTGCTGTAATTACTGGTCTTCAGGGGATTTCTTTGCGTTTCTGAAATTAGAATAGGCTTCCCAGGGATGCATTCCTTGGATGGGAGATAGGGAATTTTTCAGTGAATTTTATTGCTGTGAGAATTCAGCTGCACCTCACAGACTGTCAGTCCTGGAGAGCTGTAACCAGCATTCAGCAGACTGAAGGATTGATTCTGTGTTCACACTGGCCAGCAGAATTCTCACTTGGCTCGGGTCGAATGAGACACCATTGCTGGTTAAAATACTTTAAGTAAGAATTAATTTAAATGACTCAAACTTGTGCTTTCTTTTTCTAGGATGGACAATGGGATGGCAACTTGTCAACTTACTTTGATATGAACCTTTTTCTAGATATTATTCTGAAAACTGTTTTGATGAATGCTGGAGGAAGAAGAATTGTGTTTTCTTCTTTTCATGCAGATATTTGTACAATGTAAGTTAAGAAGAGAGAAATAATGTACTTTCTTTTAAAAATTTATTTTTATTTGGTAAAATTTACTTTGTGCGTGAGAATACACAACCAGGAAATAAATTAACAGGTGTTTTGCTTAGAGATGAACTCAGGGTGCCAGAATAGTTGGGAACTGAAATGAGGCCACTTTGCCATCTGAAATGAGGGAAAAATAAAACAGGAGAACAAAGTCATGGTAGATATTTTTGTAAGTGCCTTTCTGGATGCTTCACTCTTTCTTCACTTAGCAGAAAAGGTCAGGTTTTCTTCTGGTATCTCAGAGTCTTTTGCAGTCATACTTGAGGGGTGTGCAAGCCTAACTTAGGAATGAAATCATCTTGTTACTGTATCCAACTTGAAAAATGCTTTAGTGAGGTTAGGGACTGTATATTGACCACGTTTAGAAATTCTTATCATGGATCTTCATGAATATCATGAATCTAATGTGCATTTAAGAAGAAAATTACAGAATTAAATGGCCTTCAAGGATTTTGTATAAACATTTTGAGGATGTTGGGCTGAGTTCAACATCAAGTCTAGCTTCCCTTAAACTGCGTGTTAATCTCCAGTAGTGGCAAAAGGAATCATTTGAGCAGTTTGTCACACAGTTTGATGCTAAACTGTGGGACCATCTCCTTGCACTAGCTAGGAACTAGAAGAACATGCAGGAAAGAGAGGAATTCCCCTCAAAACAGCGAGATCAAATTTTTATTTTTTCACTTCCATTTTTTTCATTTGCTACTTGTGGACTTTTTTCCTGACAGGATCCGGCATAAGCAAAACAAGTATCCTGTGTTGTTTCTCACCCAAGGGGAATCTAAGCTCTATCCAGAGCTTATGGATCTCAGATCTCGCACAACTCCAATTGCCATTAACTTTGCACAGTTTGAAAACTTGCTGGTAAGCTGACAGGTTAAAATCCAGCTAAATTATTACTGCTTGTTTTAAATCTATCATTTCTTATGCTAATGCTTTAAATTACAACTAACCTCGTAAAAAAGTACACCAGTATTGGGTAACTGCCAAAATAATGTCTATTGTTTCAAATGTTTTTAATACAGTGTTTTAAAAATAGCACTATAAATAAACTCTCTACTTGTATTAAGTAATTTTTTATTATTATGGATGAAATGGTAAGGAGCTGCCAGTGTCAAAAGATTAAAAAAGCTGGTGTGTTTCAGAAATGTGGATTTTAATTGAAGTCTTTTGTATTTCAGGGAATTAATGTGCATTCTGAAGATCTGCTGAGGAATCCAGCGTTTATTACACGGGCCATATCCAAAGGCCTGGTTATTTTTTCATGGGGTGATGATGCAAATGACCCAGATAATAGGAAGAAGTTAAGAGAATATGGTGTTCATGGGCTAATATATGACAGGTACATAATTGTGGCTTTTTAAAATAATAATCATAATCACCACCATCATCAAGCTTAGAAGCTGTTGTAAATTGATTCTGGTGAAATTTCATGTTGCTTCTTGGTTGACTGGGTACAGAAAGTACAAGGACCCCATAAACCCAGAGCAAGAGCAGGTCTAACACCAGTTCCCACTCTTTCAGCTGTATATCTGAAGCAAAATAACTTTCGTTTTTCCTGAGATTCACATAAATGTAATTTGATTTTTTTAAAAAACTAGTGCATGGCATACCTGTTGAAGGTGCTACTAATATTAATGATAGTAATTTTTAAGTTATGTATATGATAGGACGAGGAAAATGTTATTTAATTTTTTGACTGAAAGTTTCAGCAAGCTCCATTAAGTTGTGGAAATAGATAACACAACTTAAACAAATTATTTTAACTTAATTGTTGCCAACATTCTGTTGTGTTTCAAAGCTGTGAATTCACATTTGTCTTATTAAGATTATCTTGGAGTGACTCCAGGTCAAATTGCCAAATTAGTCACTTCAGAAAGTAGCTGTTACATCCAAAAATTCAGGTAGAGACATCAGAATACTGTGTTAAGTATTTGAACTAAAGTGTTGTTGCGTTACTTAGTTGCTTATAAAACCCCAAGGTTTTAGCTCTTTTATCTTTGAAGATGAGAAATTCATCATTATGAGATGAAGTTTAATTTGAGAAGCTGTATTAAATTAGAATTTCTGATAGATAAGAAAGTAATTGGGAAAGCACAAACTGTAACCGAAGTTTCAAATTACAGAAGGCTTTCAAACATTCTGCTTTAGCAAGAGTATTGCTTTGTATATTGTTTTACCTGGAAAAAAAAACCAAACCAAAAAAAACAAAGGAAGGGGGATCGATAACTGTCAAAGGCTCTGTTTTATAAAGTGAAAACTGAGAGTCAATTTAATCATAACTAGGGGCAAGAAATCAAATGTTTGCTCTTAGAGTTCTAGGCTCTCAGTGTGAAAAAACAGTTAACTCCCTTCGATCTGTTGTTGACTGCTGAGAGTCCTTTCGGAGTGGTGAGTCCATTGCTTCTCAGGTTTAGCAGAGGTCTCACTTCCTGTGCTGTACAGAATGTCTTCTATTCATTGACAGTAAAAAAAAAGGAATAACTAGGTTTTTACAGTGGGGATCAGCTTCAGGCTGAAGACATGGACACATAAGTCCTCTTTTTTGCTACGGCAGTGCTGTGTGTTGTACCTCTGCTACAGCTCAGGACTGGGGGCCCCTTTAGTCAATGAAAAATACCTCTGGACTAGAATGCAGGTGAAACGATCCTCTAACTATGTAGTGTGCAGTCATAGAGTAATGAAATTATTCTGTGGGATGCATAAGTTTAAGTGATACGTTGTTGGTGGGGTGTTTAATCAAACATGGCTGCATAAAGTGTTCTTAAAATGTCTCTTCCTCTCACGTCTACTAATCCAGTCTTCCAGAGTTAATTACTCCTTGTGCAGCAGATATTCACTACTATGGTGAAACAGTAAAGCAGGTGACAGCCTAATTTCGGACTTCGTGTTGCTTTTACTGCTTTAGATACTCCACACTACTTGAATGTTGTGGTGTTTATGTCAAGGCTGCAAGTCATCTACGTGTCACCTTATGTGTCCTTTTGTACTGTTTGGTGTGATTTTAGTTGTAGTAGGATAGTGGAACAGCTTTTTCTCACCTTTTGATAACCAGCCAATTCGTTGGAAGGCTGAATTCCCTTGTGGATTTAACTGAACAAAAAATTCTTAACCTTCCTGCCCTGTTTAGATCATCTGGATTCTTAATAGTGTTCATCTCTCTTCTCACTGCCTGCCTCCTCTATCACTTCCACTTCAACATCTGTCCACTTTTTTGAAAGGAACCCCAAAATTGGTATTGACTCCAAAGCCGTTATTGCAGGCTTATTAAGCGTAATTTCTAAATGTCATTTCCCTTTTTTTTTTTCCTGTAGACCAAAACAAATAATGGAATGTCCCTTTGCAATTCTTAATTACTTTTCAAGATTTACTAATTGTCTGAATAAAATTAGATTCAATCTTAATACAGATTAGGGACATGACACTTTCTGAAAGTTGCATCAGATGTTTCAAGGTGGACATTTTGAAATGCAGGTGGTACCTGCAAGTCCTGGAACGCAGGAATGTAAAACCTGGCAGCAAATGTTTCCACTCACAGCTGGAGCTGCTGGGTAAAGAGCCAGTCTTTCAGATCGTTGGAGACTTGAAGTTGATATTAAGAGTTTAAATAGGTGTGGTGTCAGCATCCATATTCTGTGCTGTTTGGAGTTTAGAAATAAATCAATTTAAAACTAAATTAAAAAAGCCGAACGAGAGAGAGAGAGAGAGAGATGCACAACTGTTCCAAGGTCTAGATAAAAGTAGGGACTGCAGTAATCTGTTTTAGTGTAAAGCCAGTTCATGCTATCCTTGTGTCTTCAAGTTCCAGAATATTTCTTGGGCTGAATTAAGATGGTGCTTCTTCCACGGTTTCTGCAGAATTTTTGTTCTCTGGATTTATGGCCAAGTCTAGATATCTATCAAATATGGTGTTTTGTGTTGCTGTTTACTAGACCTTTACTTACACCATGTTAAGTGCTAATTATCTGAGTAATCTAGGAAGTGAATAGAGGCATTTTAGTGAATTTTTGGTTGCTTATATGTGGCCCTGAGTTACTGTGTGCAGTAGTTATATCTGAGATTATGAGCTGTGTGCATAGCGATTATTTCTGTAAGCTGTTTTTTCCAAACTTCAATCGTCCATGTAGAATTGACCAAAACACTGTAGCCAGTTGTGAAGATGGCAGAAAAACTGTTTCCTGAATACCAAAAGTTGGTGATACCAAGCACTGGGCAAAAAAATATGCAGGTAGGGGGTCTGGCTTTGCTTTGCATGGAGAAAAACTGCAAGACTAAATCTATGAAGCTTACAAATGCCAAAAATATTAAAAGGCTGATATCACTGGGGCAGAGGAAAGAACACAAATGCACTCCCTCTCCCCCCATCCAGGCCTTTCTCCACTTGGGCTGCAGATTATTACCTTCACCCAAAGTCATTAATCCAAACAGATGTTCTGGCGCAGTTGCTGGGATGATATTCTCCTATTTTCCTATGTTCAGCTACCATGCACCTCAGTGTTTAACCAAATTACTTGTATTAAAGGAGCAACCTCTACAGAAAGGTGCCATGTCTGCCTTCAGGCCTTTATTTGGGCTCTTACACAGAAAAGTACTTTATGTGCATGACTGGGTATCTTCTGTCTGCACAGAAATCTCATCCTTAAAATGCTTGATTAGCCTGATGTTTAGATTTTAATTAGAGAAGAAACTTCAGCCTATTGTAGTGAAATTCTCTGGCTTGATGAAAATGCTGAATTTTTAAATGGGATTTCTGGGATGATTTTTCTGGTATTTTTCTCCTGGATAGGCTTTGTAAACAGTCCAGGAAATATTTCTGTATTTGAATGTACTTAACTCTGTAAGAGCAATGCAGCCTTGTGTTTTTACACCTGCTGGCTGTCTGTTAAATACCAATGTGGAGACGGGGTGGGTGCTAGCTTACACTTGCATCATCTTTGCTCATTCACTTTACATGATCTGAATTTTGTTTGTTGAGTAATACACGGAACTGCATAAAAATACTAAATCAGTATTTCCCAAATATGGATGCTGAGAGCTTTTCCATGAGAGCTTTGTCCAAACACTACAGTTCCTTAGGCTGCATGTTGCATTTGCAGGCAAAAGCTGTGCTTGATTGGTGTTGGTATTGGTAATTTCCCAACATTTGCACAAATTCAGCTGGCAATGAAGGTAAAAGCATTTTAAACACTTCTCAAAAGCAGAAGACTGCTGCAATCTGAGCTGCCCTGTTTGCCTGAAACTGCATGTTACTTAAATAACAGCATGGATATGTGGAGGAAGTGTAGTATGAGTTGATTTATAATCTACTCAGTGATGGAATTAAGGTGTTAATGCAGTGACAGTCTAAGTCTTCCCTGTTTTGTGAATTGCAAAGTATACTGAAGTTTCCCTTGAGGTCTAAAGAAAGGTGAAAAGCTTTAATCAAAAGCTTCAGAAAGTCTTTTGAGGATGAAAACAGTATTTCAGTGCTGCTGCCTCTTGTCTCCTATGGGTTTTCAGAGGTTGCAAAACACCTGACAGGAACCAGACACATCAGTTTTACACCCACTGCAATGTCCTGCAAGTCCTTGTAGAAGGTGCTTACTTTAAAAAGTAGTGTTTAAAGGACTTGCCAGTCTTCTGCAGGGCTTGCTTATTAATAGGAGGTTGGATGGAGAAACTTTGGTGCATAGTTGCTTACAAATAATTGTCCTGTTGAAGAATGGAGGGTAGGGAGATGAGAGTTTATTCCTTATCTGTGTAGTGATGCAGGAAATTATTAGAGAAGTCCCAGAGCTCTGTTTCTGCAAACTGGTGGTGTACTTTTGTGGACCCAAACAAAAAGTAGGGTCAGGAAATTCTGAAGTCTTGCTTTGAGTTGTCTTCTCTGCATTTGGTTTAAAAGAAACCATATACACACATTGGAGTGAACTAGTTCTAGTGGACAGCTTGAAAGGAGCTTGGAGGGTTGAATTCATCCAGAATCTCAACTGAAAAGAATTTAGAATGAAGCAGGAATTACAGGATTTATACTTGTTCTAGTAAAGAACTAGTAATAAAATACTTGCCAGAAGCTGCTTAGAAACACGCTTAGCCATGTTCTAGGGACGAGGGGCTTAGAAGAACCATGCCTTTGCTGTTCTAGTGTCTAACTGATGGGAAGGACTTCAGATTCTTAGTTCCTAAAGTTTGTTTTATATAGAAAACTATTTTCAAGTTTCAGTGTTTTTTCTGGAATTCGCAGGGAAATTCGTAACATGTCAGCTGACTCAGCTGAAGAAAGCACAGGGAGGAAGGAAGGCAGAGCTTGCATTTTGCAGAAAGCTTCCAATAGGCAAATTTGGGTCATATCTTAGGCCTGTATTGGATCGTAAGTGCTGTGCAAGTAATTTAAATGCTATGCCTTCTGTTTGAATTTCATCAAACTGGACAGCATCTGTCTTCACTTCTAGGAGTTTCTTCACAGAAATTGTCCATGATCTTACTGTGATCCATATCAATATTTCCTGTGGAAGTGTTTCCTTACTTGAATCCCATTACTGTGCCCGTCTTTGAGCTGCATGTTGGTTTTGGTGTCCTGGAGTTGCCAGCAGTTCACAAGTTGTCTTGTCAGGGTAAAAGGGCACCTTGCAGTCTCTCACATCAGCACTGCGTTGTTTTGTTTGTGGTATTGGTGCTTTTTGGACATAACTTGAAAACGTATGAGAGACAAAGAATGATGAAATAAAAACAAACTACTTTCTTGAAGGAATCATGAGTGAAGTATGAACGTTCTTAAAAGACTAAGGCAGAAGCCATGGTAATTTCTTGCAGAAGTTTTCATTTGAAGGAGATAAGGCTGGAGACCTGCAATACCTGAAACTGTGTATGTGCAACAGCTAAAAGTGAGAGCAGCTGGGTGCCGGGATTAAAATTTTGGATATAAAAATGCTGATATTAGAAATTAATATTGGGAAATCAGGATCTATCCTTGTCACAATAGGTGTTGTACCAAAGTCAGGTCACAAGAGCCAGAATGCTTTTTGCTTTAAAATGAATTACACCAGAGTAGTGTTTGATTTGTGCTCAGTGCTTACACTGTCACTCAAAATGCAGTTTGGGTTTGAACAATCTGTTATGATGCTGACATTTCAAATCCTGCAGCTTTGTTTGCATGTGTGAAAACAAGAAAGTGAAAAGGGGATAGACTGTTTGAAATGCTGTGAATGGTTAATTTGCATTAGGTATGAAGAGAGGTCAGGTTTTCTATTTTTCACTCTTCACTTAATATTGTGGTAATTATGGTAATTTAAAAAAGAAAAAGTTCTGAACTGCGGAGAGGTTAAATACTTCTTGAAGCAGTAAATATACACTCCATGCAGTATTATGTACAAGCAGTATATCACAGTCTGTTCAAATAATCTCAGGGCTCTGAAATTTCTTAGCTTTGAACTTTGAAGCCTGGAACACGGCTCTTATTTCACTGCTTGGTGCCCCCTGTAAAATCACATTTGTCAGGAGACTAAGTGAGTATATGCCAGTAGGTTTTCAGTATATCCAATGAAACACAGCTAGTCTGTGTAAAAGGAATACCATTTTATATTGTGAGATGAGCAGCAAAACTTAGGGCACTAACCTCAAACTGTCTTTGGGACCTAATTTTGCTCTGTTAAGGAAAAATACCCAGGTGCTTCATCTGGTGTACATTTCTGTGGACTGCTAGTTTATACTGATTAGTGTTTTTTCTTTTCTCATTTATTCAGGATATACGACTCCAATCCTGAGCAACCAAATATATTCCAGGTGGAGCAGCTGGAACGTCTCAAGAAAGAACTGCCAGAGTTGAAAAGCTGTGTGTGTCCCCCAGTTAGCCACTTCAAATCCATAGCTCCATGTAAATGCCATCATAATTACCTGGAAGAGAAAGCTGTAGATAACTTGAAGAGTGTTCAGATGCAAAAGGACTAATTTTAGGCAGAATGCTGTTTTGTACCTACAGAATTTTCACCATTGGAATAGTTCTGTCTATGCTTTCAGGTTGGTTTGTTTTAATTTTAAGTCTTCAGATAGCAATAACTGTGTTCCTCCTTCCTAACAGTACCTAGTAAAATTTCAAACAATGTTAAAATACTCAGCCAGTTATAGTTATTATTCAATTTACATATACCGTTCTAACTTTTTCCTCAAATCATCCCAAATCTTGAAAAAGAAAATTATTGCTAGTCCTTTTAAAAGAACAAAAATTAAGCAGTCTCAGTAGTCAAAGCTCAGAAACTAAATTGTAGAGAAATTACAATAATCCGATATTGAATATGCTGAAAATTTGTTTTTATTTTGATTTTACTTACAAGCTGACAAGCTGTAGCATTTATCTGACAGCAGGAAATTAAGAGAGTGATTTTAAGATACGTATAAATAGATCTGGCCTATAAAAAGATCTGAACGATTTGGTACCTCATGTATATATATGTGCACTGGTAGATCCACCTGTACAAAGCTTCGTGCCATTTTAAAATATTTATTTATTTTTTAGCAAACTGCAGCTCATCTTTCCCCACTTCATTGGAGGCTCAGGCTGCTGCCTTTGTTTCCTCAGCTCTCAGTTCAGTGGTACAGTGCCCGTGCACAGCAATCAGGGGAGAACCCCGAGTACAGGTTTTTTGTTAATCACACACAGGCCTGCTAAACTTTAAAAATGTTGCTAATAGTCTTAACAGAATTACAGAAACATCTTCAGTGGTCGAGAATCCTTTTTGCACAGTAACCTTAATGAACAGAGTATGTACCCTGCACAAACTCTACAAAATGCATGCTTTATCTATTAAGCATGAAATTTAGGTGTTTGCTGAGGTCCTTGCATCTTTATGGTGCTAGTTATGTGTGAAAGGTGCAAGGACCAACTCAACAACTTAATCTCCTTTGCCTGAGAAACCACAAGCCTGTTATTCACAGACATTTGGAGAAGAGGCTACACCATACGTGGTTTGTCTTACTTACATAATGCAAGCTACTGGCTTTTGTATTTTGCAAGATTTTTGGCTTTTACCATGGAGCAAGAATCACAAATGTACTGAATTCAGATAATCAGTATTCTGTTGGCTGGTATCTATCCTCTGTAATTTATTACAAAGTCATAGTTTAGAGTTCTTAATAGATAAGTATGCATGTCCCTTCTCCTCCTGACGTTGCAGGTCATGCCAACACAACAGCTGTAACTTTCTACTGAAGTGTTAATGTATAATAAGAATGGAAAATATTTATTTTTTTTCTCTTGTAAATTGACAATGAAAACAATAGTATGTACTATATTCTTTATATACAGTCATTGCTACATATAGAACTGATTGTACAAAGAGTAAAGCCATTGCAAATAAGTGCTTGAGCCTGCACTGCTGAGCAGTTTGAAACAGCTTGTTTTGACTTGTGCATTTTAGTATTTAAAGTTTGTTTGTCCTGCACAAACAGCACAGTAGTGATTAGGTATCTGGAAGCCTTCTTTTATTAAAAAAAAACCCAAACAAAAACACAAAACAACCCTAAACCAAAACTGGAAGTGTGTGAGCTGTGTTTTTGAGAAGGGGAGGGGGCACTGAACCAGAATCTTGGCATAAGGAACCTGTGGCTGTTACTTGATACATTCCTCACCTATGTGATTAATTTTTAATTCTTTTTCTTAATTTTTTCCCTCATTTGTGTACCCTGTGGGATTCTCTTGACAGGTCTTGAGGGCTTTGCCAGCTGATACTCAGCTCCTAGCAGAGTTTGTGTCACTGCTTGTGAAAGCTGGGCAGCACATCCTCAGAGACGTTGAATGTGACAACATTCTGTTCTGTGTGAAGGTGGTTTAAAAGTTGTGCTGTGGGAAGCAGTGAGCTTCAGCACAGTGAGATGCTCAGGAGGGCTTAGGCACCCTTAAAATCTTATTTCCCAGCCTTCAGTGCTCAGGGAATAGCATCTGCCTGTTCTGTTTGAGGGGAGTGGGGGTGGAAATAAATACACCCAACTATGATGATTTTACAGGACAGTTCTGAGCAGTGTTAGCATTGGTGTTTCCTTGCTGACTCCCTTTTTTCTGAGTAAGTTGTGTCAGCAACTTCCTCCAGACCTGAGGAGCTTCAACAGCTCTCCTGCTGTGCCAGTTCTTGGAGCTGAGCTCAAGACTTGGCCACACTGATCGTGTTCTGCCACAGCCACAGGCATTGCAGGCAGGATGGAGGGAAGCAGAGCAGGAATTTGGGATCTGGCAGGGGAACCTGCCACCTCCTGCTTTGGAGTGCTTGTTGGAGACCAGCGTCGTCCAGGGCAGAGATGGCTTTGCTCCAGCCAAGGGACTGCTACGGAATTTGAATCCAGAGGTGTGTGAGCTGTAGTAGGGGAGACAGAATTTCTCTCTTGATTTTGGAACATTTCCTTTTGGCCCACGCAGCGACTGGGCTCTACATGTTTAATACTGGTTGCTGAATGACATTGTCACTGTATGCCATAGCCACCATGGGCAAAAGGTAAGGACTGCTCCAGTTCCACCAGTCGTGGGCTGCTGATGCAGCAACCAGCCGACAGCACACCAGCTCTGCTGCCCTGGAAGACATCTGGGATGGACAGAACTCAATCATGGACTAAATGAACTCTGCAGACACCTTGGAGGGACAGCCATTGATGATGGAAATGATGCCTGTGCTTGTGTATATTTATATACATATATATATATGTATGTAGCTGGCAGGTGTGGGAGCTGGGCATGACAGCTGGTGTAGAATGTCCTGGTTCTGGCCAAGGACAGGGTTAATTTTTGGTCACAATAGGTGCCAGGTGAGAAAGCTCTTGCTGGCTCCACTGGGCTGAGGACAGGGCTGAGGGGGCATGGCCAAGGCTGAGATGTCACTCAGTACCACCTCCTGCCATTGCTGGGGACAGCAAGTAGGGATTCTTTGGCTTTTGAGAAGAAGAGAGTGGCTTCCAGTCAGAAACAAATGGTGGGGGGTGGATGGGTCAGGGTGGGGTGCTGGGGTCACATCAGGACAGGCTTTGCCATGAGCACTCTGCATGTGAATCACCCTCCCTTTTGCAGACTTCTGTTACTGCTATTGTTGCTGTTACTGTTGTTTTTTCTTGACTCATTGCTGTTTCCAGTCAATGGGTCTTATCTCTACCCATGATCTTGGAATTTTAGTGCCTCCAGTTCTCCCTGGCCCGCCCTGGGGGGAGAGGAGCAGCCAAGGGAGTGGCAGTGTGGTTTGGAGTCTCAGGGAAGAACTAAATTGGGGAGCACCATTCCTAAGCCACGGCACTGCCCGAAGAAGTGAGCACTCTCCACTACCCAAAGTCTCCAGGGTGCAGAGGCCATGGGGAAGGAGAAGGGAGACTTACAGTAATCCCAGCCTTTTGTGGCCATATCCAGGTCATGGTAAACCTTCCAGGCACCCAGATCCCAGCAGGGAGCACAGGGACCTGCTCCCTTTCCGAATCCTCTGATAGCCTGGCACAAGGATGAGGACAAGCCCCCAGTGTTGTGGTTTAGGAATGGTATTCCCCAATCTAATGTTCCTGCTGAACTGCTCCACCAGGCATTCACACACTCTCCCTTTCCCCCTGCAGGGGGATGAAGAGGAGAATTGAAGACAAAGGGTAAGATCACAAGTTAAGAACAATTTACTGGAATCAGCCCTGGAATAAGGAAAATGAGCAGTAACAGTCACAACTGGAGCCTGGAGCCACTGGCACTCCCCAACTGCTCCCTCTGCCATACTCACCGGAAGAGAGCCTCTCCACTGTCCGTGGAAGAATGACGTGAGGTGGTACAGAACAGCTCTGGGTCCTGGCTGTGTCCCCTCCTGGGTTAACCTTGTCCTAGCCAGAACCAGGACATTCTCCACCCCTCATTCTGTATCATGTATGTCATGCCCAGATCCTACACCTTCCAGCTGTATACATTATATATATACACACACATGCCAACATTGGTATCATTTCCATAGTCAGTGGCTGTCCCTCCAAGGTGTCTGTTGAGTTTGTTTAGTCCATGACTGGATTCTCTCGGTCCTAGATGTCTTCTAGGTCAGGAGAGCTGGTATGTTATGATATAGTGTCAGTTCCCCTCTGGGAAATTTGGATACTACCTTCAAAATATCTCCAGATAACTGGGCATTCATGTATTTTCAGTCACATAGATCTCGTAGTTTAACTGTAAACATGCAGCAAAAGTCTTGGTCACAACAGCTGCCAGCTGAGAAAACTTGCTGGCTCTGCATTTGTCTCACACCCCTGGAATTACACCCCACAGCCTGGAGTTATGCACTTTCCTTCTAAGCAGCATCCATTGAATCAATCTCCCAGAGCCAAGCTTCAGAGCTTTAAACAGCCAGGAACTTCTTCCATACAGATCTTAGGAAAAAAAGCCAGCCCTGGCCTTCCCCTTCCCCTTGCAGCCTGTAAACTGCACCACATGCAGGTCTTTGCTCTCTCCTTTCAGCTAAGAGTCTATGTCCAAAACTAAAAAAAAACAAAATCCTGCAGCTGCTCCCACAGAAAAGGTCCTGGAAGAAAGAGCCAGTGCTGGAATACACCTTTTTTTTGTAACCTATAAACTGCTGCACTGAGATGATTCCCTTCTTTGCTCTCGCAGAGCCAGGATCCAAACCTGAAGCCCTTCCTTAGCTGCTCCCACAGTAAAGGTGCCAGGACAAAAAGATGTGGGCTTTTACCTTCCCGCTGTTACCATTCAGAACTCCACCCTATCTCCCTGTGTACTCCCTAAACAATTAAATGTATCATGATACTTCCTCAGAAACCCGAAATTCAGATCTGAACTCAAAAGTGTCTAGACACTACTGGCAAAACGTGCCAGGACAAAAAGAAATACATTTATTTTGGAAGGCAAGCAGCTATCCCCAGTGTTCCTGCAGCCCAGGAGAGGTAAAGACCAGCACCAGCTTTTTTTCATGGCACTTCTTGTGTGAGACCAATCCACTCCCAGGAGCCCATCACCAAAATTTGGATGCTGCCTCCGGTGTTGAATACATCCACCAGGGACTGCTCTAACACAGAAGTTCTCAGGAAAGAGCTGTTGCTGGTTTGTACCTCCCCGGGGCAGCATCTCCTGCACCACCACCGATGGGGTGAGGTGCTTTCCTTAGCAAATAAAAGCATCCTCATCCTCTCTCTGGAGCCCACCTCCAAAAGTGGGGGTATTTAGATACCAACTCCAAAATTGTGTATGTCCAAGGATCTCTTTCAGAGAAAACTTTCCAGAATAGAAAGCTCTTACTGGTTTATACCTCCCTAAGGAACCCTGTCATGTTATCCTTTTCTTTCAGGGGGCCAGCACTTGACAAGGACAAGGATGAATAAATGACTTCTTTATTTAAGTTGATGATGACACTGATTAGATGAAAATGTAAAAAGATACAAATGCAAAATGGCAAAACGACAATCTGATCAGAATTATTTACTACACAATAAAGCTGCTAATACAGTGCTCTATTTATTGCACCAATAATACAGCTAGCTTAATAACTATCAAATAGAGATTGATGTTACCCCTATCACTGACCATGGGCAAGCCTCTCACTCAGCCTCCAGAGGTGCCTCCGAGGGGCATCCACATCCAAGGGAAGGATCTTCACGCATCTAAAAGAGATATGCTGGGAAAACTGGGACTGATCTTTTATGCAGCTTTTAGATTCTGTGTTGTCCTCAGCAGGACACGTTTATTTTTGAGTCAGATATTAGCAGCTCTTTGGTTTCTTCTGCTCAAAACTTCAGTCTCTCACTTCCCAACCAGGCTCTTCCATGTCCCTGCTGATGCCCACCTCACTCAGGAAGAGCACCCTCATGAAGGGCCTAATTTAAGAGAGTTCGGTCAAGCTGGTCTCAGCATTCTTCACCTCTGAACGCAGTGCTCTACTAAACCGTTTCTTAATCCGTCACCAAAAATTTGTAAATAAGACAAAGAAGGAGTTCTTCAAAGCTGTCCCAGCCCTTCCAAACGGAACAGCACCAGTGCCCCTGCCCCTCATAATGCAGTTGCTTGCTCCTCACACCAGTCCTGTGGTCCCAGGAACAGGAGAGCTTCATCTCTGTCCCTTACAGAGAAAGCGAGACCCCTCTGGAGCTGTGTCTGTGCAGCTCCGTGCCTGCATTCCCACTGCTTCCTGCTCTCCCTGTTTGCTGACTGGTTTTTAGGTCTGCCTCATATCCAAGTTTTCATCCATTACGTGTAGCTGTGCCCCCTTAGGGCACATGGAATCTCACTAGAGAAGTGGGAAATCAGGTGCATGCAGCAAAAACACTTTCCCACCTTTGAAGAAGTCATGAGGGTCAGCACGGACTCCGCGTTTAAGTGAGAAAAGGCCTCCGGAAGAAAAGAAACATGGAATTATCCACTTAAATGTTCTTGCTTCAATAGACTGGAAATAATAGACCTCAAGGTCTGGATAAGAGGCATCCATCCCACTCCTTCACTGCCCACCAGCACTGTGGTTCTGTGCTTGCTCTGCCACGTAACCCTGCCCCTCACTTCATCTGCTTGTTAAAAGCATTCGCCCCATTTTTCTGATGTTGCAGCCTCCTCCACTCATCTGCCCCACTGCTTTCTCCAAGGGACAGTTTTTACACTGTCTTCCTTTCTCAAACAAAGTCCTTTCTTTGCACTTTTTGGCCTCAGCTTCTGGAGTTCTGTGGTTTTTGCTGTGTGCCCAAGTGAGTGTGTTAAAAAGGAGTAAATATTCCATTTGAAGAGGAAGGGGAATGAACTGCTCCCACGGACTACAGAGAAAAAAGAAAAATAAAAAAAGCCAAGTGGCTTGGGAAGTCTCGTAATTTTAGGTCATTTGTGTCACCTTGGCATTTCCAGTCTCCTGAGATGACGGAGGTGGTTTGCCCTGCAGTTTGATTGCCCTCATCCCTGGATGTCTGTGGGACATTTCTAGGCCCCACTGTTTGCCCCATGTCCCATGTCCTGACCTGCCCTGGCCACCAGCCACCCTCGCGTCCTCTGCTGTGACCACCGCAGGTGTGCGGGGGCCACGCTGGCTCCCTGTGCAGACAGAAGGGGACACGAGGCTGTCCAGGTGGGTGGGCACAGGTGTCCCCTGCTGCCCTCAGCTGTGACCCCAGCGCCACTCGCCCCTGCCCAGGGACGTGCCCGGCACGCTCGGCCCGTGCGGGGACAGCCGGGCTCGGCTCCCGCGCCCCGGGGCTGCCCCGGCATCTCCCGGACACCTGCCATGTGACTGCAGGTCACAGGCTTTGGCCACACCCGTGCCACTCACAGCTGGCTTCATCTGTCAGCAGGAAGCAGGGAGGAAAGAAAGCAGCGCAGGAAGGGCAGAAAAGGAGGAAGAAACGAGAGCAGGAAGGGGAGGAAAGGAGGAAGAGAGAGAGAGGGAGAGGTGAGGAGGCTGCATTCAGCAGTGAGGAGCAGAGTGACCGATAACCACCGTGCCAGAGGCTTCCAATGCCCTCCTCAACTACCACCAGCTCTCTGCCCCGCGGCCTGGCGGTCCTGACGACCTTCCCAGATGTGCTCTTCATCCCTGAAATCGTGAGTGCTGACTTTTCCCTGGGGGAGGGCCGTGGCTGCTGGCGGGGCACCCAGCACAGGTGACACTGCAGGTGTCTGAGGGGTGACACCTGTCCCCAGACACGTGGCTCAGGATTCACACCAGCTCCCTGAGCCACAGGGGGCTGGGGGCAGCTCATCCTCGGAGAAAACCACGGGGCCTGAGGCTCTGAAGCTCTCAGTGGGATTATTCTGGCACCTTGGAAAAACTGTTGTGATTTCCTACCTAAAAAAATGCTGGTGGGTTTGAAGTAGGTTGCCAAATTGAGCCGGTTAATTAACCGGGAGGTGATTTTAGCAGATGGCACAGGCAGAGGGATGAGCTGCTCGCTTGGAGCAGGGGATGAGGGCGAGCTGAGGGAATTGTTTGTGGCAGCAAAGAGCCCGGAGAGCCGAGGCTGTGCTGCTCCACTGCGACATTCCCGAGCCGCAGGTGCGGAGTGCTGGACCTGGGCGTGCGGGTGAGCGAAGGGGGGGCAAACACCTTGTAACTTCTTTCCACCTTGTAACTTCACTGAGCAGAAGGAAGTCATAATCTTAACGGATCTGGCACATGTGGTTGAAAGCGCTTGCTGTGAGCACTGGCTCCAAGTCTCAATTTGAGCCTTTTCCCGGTGTCCTCTGCCCCACTCATGAAACGTCCTCTTCTCACAAGAGCTTGGGAGGGTTTTTTCCAAATTCCGAGCACTTCGGTCCAGCACTGAAAGCTCTGGCTGAGTATTGTAGGATGGCATTCAGATTATTTCGTGCTAAAAACTTCAGCTTTGTCATCTGGCACCAAATCCTTTCCTGTCACCCAGCTTGGTCCACACTCCTGGGATTAATGGCATTTCCTTCATTCTCCTGGTGATAACAATGCAGCAAAGGGGAAATAGAGAAAGGCTTTGCTTCAGCCCCTCCAGTCGTGCTCTGCAGACTTGGTCTGTGCCTGAGAGCAAGGCCCAGGTTTCCTGCAGCTACATGAAGGGGGACGTTGAGTCCCTGTGGAGGTTTTGGCTGGGCAGACACTTGCCAGCCACCCCTGCCACTGAGTTGTGTTAGTCCTGGTGCCGAGCCTGCTGTTGGCCTCAGCGTGCTTGCTCCCCTTGAACTGTTTGTTTGTAATCCCTGTCTCCAGGGGATTTGGCAGGGCAGCTTGCTGAAATGAGCACCCTATCCTCTGGTTTGGGTAAGATCTGGAAATGTGCATCCTGGAGGTCCGGGAACCACCCAGGAAGGAGGAATGCTGCATGACTGGATTCCTCCATCTCCAGGAAGACTCTGGGCTGTGCAGCTGTGTGACCTCTGCTGTGTACAAAGGAGGTGGCCGCCTTGAATCACAGCATTCAGAGGGATAAAGAGTTTCTCATTCCTCAGTGGAATCTCAGGTTGCCTACCATGGGCCAAGATGGTAGCAACAAAACAAAACAAAAATAAATGGGCATTTTAAATGCTAAGACGGTTGTGAAATTTTCAGAAGATCCTACCTGCAGCTCAGATGATTGCCACATCTGCATGGGCTGATTAAGAGCTACCATGTTTAATCTGTGAGGCCCAATTTAATTCTTGTAATCTATTTAATTTGAAGAACTTTCTGCACATTTGGATTACATATGATTACACATATGATACCCAGACCTATGTGGAAAAGCTGAAACAAACAGAAAGCAGATAGATTAAAGGTTATTTAAAGGACAAGTTTTTTTCTTAGACTGCTGTCCACATCCTGCTGTGAGTTATTGAAAGCCTCTCAATTCTTCTTTGCTTTTTATTTCTGCACCATAAAACCAAAGTCAATAATCAAACCACGTCAAACAGACTTTTATGAGTAACCACAGCCTGCAGGAAGGAGAGATGGTGAGTGGTGGGAAGTGAGCCGTGGTACTTCCCTTGTATCTCGCCATAATTTGTGCTTGATTTCAACGGAGCAGCCATAAAGCTTTTCCCCAGGATTTTTAGCTGCAACACACCCATTGTGCCACCACAGGAGTGATTAAAAGGACTGGATTGGTCCTGCCTGAGAGCAAGGATTAGTGTTCAAGTGTCAGGCTTTGGTTGTTACAAGAGGCACCAGAACAGCAGCACTTTGGAAGACCCATTTTCACGCAGGCATTTGCCAGATCTCAACCACGTTATTGATGTAATGTGTCCATTTGCATAATGGATGTAATGTGTCCATTTGCATAATGGCACCAACGAACTTTCCTACAACTGTGGGGTGACACAAATGGTGTGACATTTTCTGAGCTACCGTAAGTCAGAAACTTTCTTTCCACGTGCAAAACGCCTGGAAGGAAATGGAAATGCCACAATGAGTATGAGCTGGCACTTGGGTGCTGACTGGGACACACTGGCCATGCAAGGATGAGAATGACCTGGCAGTCAGCAAGGCTCTCCTACCTCTGGACATCTGCCTGAATCCCAGACTGGCTGGTGGTGAGGAATAGGTCCCCACAGCAGCACTGGTCCACACAGTGTGGGTTCAGCTGAGGAGCTCCTCATCACAGGATGCTGCACAGACTAAACTTTGCACAGGTCCAAGGAACAGCTGGGCTGGTTTGTGGCACAGAAAAGCTACTGAGAGGATTTCAGTGCAAAGGCGCCACTTGCACTCCAGACATTCCACAACGCTGAACATCATGCTCCCACCCTCTTGTGCAGGAGTCTGCTGGTGGAGAAGGGATGGAGCCTAGACATAGCTGTCCCTGTGCCCCACCAGAAAACCCACGGCAAACTCCCAAGGCTGGCTGAGAAGGTCCCACCCACTCCCACACCAGCAGCTGGGACCAGGCACAGCTCTGGTGTAGCCAATGAAGGATGACCCAAAGAGCTGGAGCAGCAATACAAGCTCCCCTTCCCAGGCAGGAGCTGGGAGCCTCAACCTTATTTCCCCTACCCAGAGTCAAACCTCTCCTCAGCCTGTTCTCTCCTTCCAGGGTGATATTTGCATGTGGCCTTTGTGAGGGCAGCTGTCTGTGATGTTTGTGCAGGTGAGCTGGGTTTCACACTGCTCCTGGCAGGGATCTGACACGCTGGGTGTGAAGTGAACACACCTGTCCTAAATCAGCCTCCCTGTTCATTAAAACCAGCCCTCAGAAGGGCCTGAACCAGCCTCCTGAGCACGCTGATGCAGGGAGGGTGTGAGTGGCAGTGGCTCCAAGAGTCAGGGCAACAGTGAGGATTTTTTCAGGTTACGATCAGTGGCAGATGCTCCCAGCTAAATGCCCAGTTTCAAGTGGAGGCTGGGAAGAACTCATGGGCCATTGCCATGTGCAGTGCCAGAGGCGTGCATGGCTTTTGGCTCTGCTCTGGACTCTGCTCAGTCATTTTATCCCACGCTCACCCTGTCCCCTGCTTTGACTTGCAGATCTTTGGGGGCCTCGTGTGGATCCTGGTGGCATCCTCAAGGATCCCAGGCCCCATGCTGCAGGGCTGGGTGATGTTTGTCTCCGTGTTCTGCTTCGTCATGTCCACCTCCCTCCTGTGCCTCTACTTCTGCGGGGCTCGCAGTGGCAACAGCAGCTTCTGGGTCACCTTGGTACGTGCCTATGACAAACCCCAGGGCCTCCCTGGCCTGGCTGTGCCCCGCAGAGCAGGGCGCTGCTGCTGCACTCCAAACTGCAGGCTGGGGAGGATTGTATGGGCAGCGTGACCCCCTCGGAGGTGACTGTGTGACCCTCGCTCCTTAGGATGTCATCTGCCAGGGGATAGCAGCGCTGTTCTACCTCAGCGCCGCGGTGCTGGAAGCCTTCACGACCTATTCTCTTGGCCTGGAGTCCCGGACACAGGAGTACAGGGAGAACGTTGCTGCCGTGGTGAGTGCCTGGCAGGAGGGCGAGGAACGGCAGCAGGTGGCTCTGGAGTGGCCTCGGCTGCAAATCCTTATTTGCACCAACAATCTGGGGAGGGGGGAGTGAAACCGGTCGCGGTGCCACCACGCACGGATGTCCCCAGACGTGTGGCACGCCACGAGGTGTGTGCTCAGTGCTGGAGTGGCACTGTGCAACAGAAAATTGACTGGTGGGTGTTTTTCCATCACAGGCGTTTGCGTTCGTGGCCACCCTGATTTATGTGATCCACCAGGTGTTCTCGCTGCTGCGATGGAAATCATCCTGAGAGCCTGAACAACCCCAGGAACAACGGTTGCCGTCTCCAGGCTGGGTTTGGGTTTCGTTTTTTGATGTATATCCTATAAACAAGCAGCTTTTTACGTGGGATCTTGGTGACAAAGAGGAGCCTGCCAGAGAAAGGAATATCCTGGCACAATCTGTTTCCCTTCAGTCTCATACAGGGTGGGTACAGTTTGATGCTGGGGCTCAAATAAAAAAAAACCATCCAGCTTTAAAAAACATAGTACAGTTGGGTTCAAAGGGCTGAAATCTCCCTGGACTGCACCTTTATGTGTCCAGGGCTGTTACTGGTATCAGGGGAAAAGTGAACAACAAGCACTAAGGAGCACAAGTGTGAAATGGTGTAGTTTTAATTGCCGCGTGCCCATTTCAGTCTGTTTCCCTCCCTAAACCCGCTGTACAAATTGATATTTTCATGCAGTTTCTGAAAATGCCTTCTCTGACTTGCGATGAGCAATGGGGACAATATTTAACCCTGCTCAGGGGCAACGTGGATCACTGCAGCTCCTGAAGGGCACTGCTGAATTCTGAGGCACAACCATAATGCCAGGAATTACCACTGCCTTTGATCCCCCTACGAAACACAACCTGGAAGGGGGTGCAGCAGGCTGTAGGAGAATTCTTTGGGTGATCAGAATCAAATCCTCAACGAGCAGAGGCAATCAACTCCTGCTTTTGGTGAATGGCTACTCTGTCGTACACTGCCACGGTGTCACTAATAAAGATGGGTTTGCTGTGATTTTGAGAATGGGTGAGTCCTTGCTGCTCTTTTTCCCTTTGCTGCACCCAGGCACAGCCCCAGGAGCAGCGCACCCGGACAGGGCAGTGCCACCACGGGGGTTGAGTGAGTGGCTGTGTGGAGCTCAGTTACCAGCTGGGGTTAAACCATGACAGCGAATTCACTGAAATGGGGTTTAGACCCAGCAAGGGATGTTTTCAACATGTTAGAGATGCTTAAAAAACAGCGGTGCCAAATTACCTCTTCCAGCTGGTGGGGCAAAAAATGCTTCCATTGTAAGCCTGAAGTTCTTGGATAACAACAAGGACTAAAGAACAAGACGGAAATAAAAGCTGACTTGGAGGCCCCTCTGTTGCTTCATATCCAGGGGAACTTTTGACCTGTGACCTTGGGTTTGGTTTGAAGCTTTTTAATTGCAATCTAACGAAAACATTTATGGGTTTTTTCCCCTTACTGAAAACCAGCCTGACTTGTTTTGCTTGTGTTACTGTGACAACAGGGAACTGGTTGCAACAGAGGTGGAAAGAGAAATCCCTTTATCAGAGCAGGAAGGGAATTTAAAGCCACCTTGGACAATGGCACACGTTCTGAAGTTCAACATCCACCTGTTGAAACTGGTTTCATCATCCCATCATCGTGGGGTGTGTGTGGGGGTGTTGGTGCCCAGGTTCTACTAACGCCCCTGAATGTGACACTGGAACACAAAGATGTCTTTCAGCTTGGATGTGTTAACAAAGGCAGGGATCTGCAGTCCCACCCTGGGCCCTGGGATGGGTTGTCTCTGTTCCTCCTGCACCCAGGTGTGCCCAGCACCTGTGCACCCAGCAGTGCTGCCTGTCCCCTCACATCCCTGTCCCTTGTGGCCATGGCATTTACAGCCCATGTTTGGCACGGCTCCAACCTCATTCCACTTTCTGCCTTGCTTTGCCCTTTGCTTTCCCCTTGCCCGCCACACACCGGTTCACACCAGTCTGCACCAGTCCTGCTCCGTGTCCTTCTGTCCCCTCCCTGTTTGCCGAGCGTGTCCCCCACGGCATCAGCCCAGCACTGGGGAGGAGCAGCCGGGTGCTGCTGGCATGGGAACGTCCCTTGGGGGCACTGAGGGAGGCTCTGTGGCCCCAGTGTCACCTGGGCTGAGCCTTGGCCTGGGGAGGGCTGGGCAGATGGATGAGACCCACCCCTGCCACCAGAGGGTCAGGAATGAACTGACAGCAAGTGCTGAAACTCTGGCACCCTCCCGGTGTGACCCCAAGTTCGACCCTGTGCAGCTTGCAGGGTGAAGGGGTGTCCCTGCCTGGCACAGGGCTGCAGGGCCCGGCACAGGACAGTGACACACGGAGGGGTGGCAGCTGAATTGCAGCAGTGTGTGCCTTCCCTGCACGGCGGGAAGAAGAGAAAATGACACAAAAGAGAGGTTCCTCATGCCCAGCTTCCCAGCCACGTCAACACAGCCCTGAAGACTGACATGCCCTGGAAGGTGGGCAGCCCAAGGGAGCTGCCTGGAAAACGGCACACCCCCAATGCTTCCTGAAGGGAAAGCTGCTGCCCAGAGCTCAGAGCATCGCCATGGACCTACAGACCACTCGTGCAGCACATCTCTTCCCCACAGAGAGCCCCGAGGGCAGCATTGGCCTGAGAATTCGCTGTCACTCTGCTGGAAACATTAGGCACGATGGACACTGCAGGCTAGCAAGCCTTTTCCCTTGGGGATACTTCCATGGAGTCACTGGCATACTGGCAGGGCTCCCCAGGACGCGGGAAGGCTGGCCCTTGCAGTTTGTTGACCACAGGCACCGCAGCCCCTGCCTGCAGAGCTGCTCCCAGCCTGGCCCAAAATGTGGGGCTGCTCCATCCCACGCTCTGCGTTTGCTCAGGAATTCCCAGATCCCCCCCAGACCGGCACCTCCCCATCCCTGGGGTTCCCTTGCAGATGTAACTGGATGGAGCAGCCCATTTAACAAGCTACAAATAAGGCTTTTTTCCAGAGCATTTACAAGTTCCATTCACACTGCTGAAACACTGGGCCTATTGTGCCCTAGATTCCATCTGGTTGTGTGACTGGAGTTCCCATCTCTGCTCTTCTCCAGCTTCCTCAGCAGGACAAGGAGGGCTGCAAGCATCTGCTCTGGAGAGCAGGCAATTACATGCCAGTTAAACCAATCTGTGCACCCGAAGGCAGACAAAGCCTCAGTTCCTATTAAAAACAAGATTGCAGACATATTCATTAACTATGCCCAGATTGTAATCTTGGTCACTCTTGCTTAACTAAGTGGTTTAACCACCATGTTAACTGTTCTCCAAATATTTGCATATTGGATACCTTGCCTCCAGCAATGCAATGAGTTAGGAGAACTTCCATCTCCTGAATTGCTGGAGAATAATTTGATTTTTAATAGAAAACTGTGGCCAGCTCCATGGAAAATGCAGGAGTTTCTCATTTTACAGTCAGCTCTGTCTGGGAGTGATGAGCAATCTGTGTGCTGGGTAAAACATCTACACGAGCCCCTGTGTTAAAATGAACAAACTTGTGGGAACAATAAAACCACAAAAGATTAATTTTATGTAGGGACCTAAGCTCAACAGCAGAGATGCCAGCTGAACGTGAGCACACATTCCCCAACAGCAGCTTGGTATGCTGCTGACAAGAAAGTTTGCAACCTGAACACCTGGCAATCCTATTGAAGGTGTATTTAGAAAAGCCTTCACCCCACTGTTCAGCAGGCATGGCCTTGGAATTAGAATTTTCATTGCAGGAGTGAGATAAAACTCAATTAAATTCACCCTGCCTGTCTGTATATACACAACTGCTGTCTTTAGAAACCTGCGTTGAAATCAATGTAAAACATTGCTCCTAAATGTCTTTAACATCAGAACTCCAAATGTAAATTCCCAGGTTGGTCTGAAGGATTTCTAAGGTATTTTCTCCCGTGCTTACAGAAAAGGTGGCCCAAGCACCTTTCGGTATTTGGGGAAATGCCACGACAGGCACTCACAGATAGGGAGGCACAGAATTTAACCCCTGAGCCTCAGGAGTGAGACAGAGGGTGCACACACGAACTCCCACTACTGCTTCTTGCTTCAGCATCTCCCAGGCACCAGCGTTTTGCAAAAAAATGGACCCAAACTAAACCCACTCTGATGATTCTTTATTGCTTTCACAATCTTGTATTTTCAACAGTTTCCCCAGAGCTTGTGAAAGAAACATGGGAGCTCTTGGTTAAAAACCACCTACTGGAATGGAGCAAATGCATGCTTGAAGCCGAAAACACATTCACTGACTGTTTCCATCTGAACATTCCCACTCGGACAGTGGTCAGGAGAATTGTGGGAAAGCCAACAGTGTTCCTGGATGGCAGCAGTGACAGGGATGGTGTGAGAGAGCTCCTGCTGCCCTCCCCTGAAACTCAAGCCTAGACACCGTGCCTGAGCCGGGCTTTCCCAGCTGCACCCCTGAGCTGGAGACACAGAGGGGCCGAAGCTGTCAGCACGCCGCCCGTCTGACACTTGCCCAGGGAGATTTCTGCATTCCCTGGGCTTCTTTCACCTCCCTCCACTCCAGCTTCGTGTTTGGCACCTCATCCTCGGGCTCAGGCTCCTGACGGACAGTCCCCTCGGGCAGGGCCACCACGATGGGCAGAGGGCCCTGCTCCTCCCGGAACTCCACCACGTAGAGGCTCTTCTTGTCTGCCAGCTGCTGGTGAGTCTCCTGGGAGCAGGACAGGGGAAAGACAAGCAAAACAATGATGCACAGGGTGGCTTTACCTCAGGCCAAAACCTACACGGGATATGGGGCAGGGGATAAAAAATCCCAAAAGGTAATTTCTTAATAAACAGTTTAAGCACCGTGCCAATGAAATTACTAGTGAGGCTTGTCTTAGAGGGCAAAAATTCAGATAGCCAGAGCTCAGATACACTCGTCAGCACCACAATGTCATCCCAGAGGAACTTACTTCTGGAAAGACATATCCTGCTCATAAACATGTCCGTTGTGATGTTAGTACCGGAACGTGCAGCAACATTTTTATGTCTTTATGTGGATATAAATTTTTGCTTTGACAAGAGAAGAGTGCTCATGGCTGCCCTGAGAGGTGGTATTAGCTAATGTAAAGATATTAATGTAACATTATTTTCAACTACACCTCTCTCTTGCCTAAAAGGTGTTTTGGTAACACGCAGATTTTACAGAATAAATGTTTACAGGTGACAGGAAGCTTTTCCCATTCAGGGCAGTGAAGAAAACATATCAAGTGCATAACTCTCAAAGCAACAATCTATACAGCAGGCCCTTCTTGTGTTCACTCCGTGGGAGATTCTCAGAGACAATGCACCGAAAATACAATGCCAGACTTCCTCAAGTCTGAGTGGCCTGAGGTATTGCTAAGCTGTGAGATCTGTGACTCCCACCAGGCAAGGAGGATCACAGCCCCCTCTCCTCCGGAGGCTGAACTGCTGACGTCGGCCAGGACAGGGTGACAGATCTGACAGCTACAGCTCTGCAGGGCTCTATTGGAAATGGAAGCAGCTAAACCTTGGCAGCCACCAAAACTGCTAACAAATGAGATAACCCGGAATTTCCAAAGGGCTGACTCATCCTGAGGCTGGTGTTCAAAGAAAGCAGGATGAAATGCTGCATGTGGGAGCTCTTCCATCAACTCCAGGCAGCTGGCTCAGACAGAGAAATCTCCACTGTGGGCACCTAGAGGTGGAGGGAAGGACACCACTTCCCTGCCTGACTTCAGAGACCTCAATTACAGCAGCAACAGAAGCAGCTGCGGCTTCCGTCCTCGGGCAATGAGAACTTAGAGCACAAACAAGCAGCAGCAACCTAAGCTGGCCCACAATTCCCTCTGCCCAGGATTTTTCAACCGTCACCAAAACCACACAAAATGAAAGCCAGGAATTCAGATATCCCCTGCAGACACCTGGCTGTGGAACAGGCAGAGTTACACACAGCTGTTCCTGACTGGACAGCTCCATGAAACTGCTGAGGAATTATCCCCTTGCTGACCGTGTTTGCCCTTTGTAAGATGACTTCATTTTAAGCCTGGAATATAAAAAAACTACTCCACAAACTATTTCGACATCCATCCCCTTCTGTCCCCTGAGCTCACGGACACTGAGAGTGCACCCACCTGTCGGGCCAAGCCTCTAAAGAGGGCTCTGGTGATGTTAATCAAGTTTTTGGATCCAGTGACCTTGGCATACATGTCCTTAATGCCAATTAGCCTGCAGATGGTGATAATGGCTCGGTGGCAATGGAGACCATACCCTGGGGAAAAAAACCCCACGAATTAGCATTGTGGGATTATTCGTAAGCACCCAACTTACCGAGAAGAGAGTACTGAGATCTCTTCTTTGTTATTTTTGTTACCCAGCATGTTAGAACACATTAGATGTTAAAAATGGCTCCAGGGGCTGTGCAGGGGCATCACTTCCCTTTTCCTGGCCCAGCAGTTGGAATGAGTTACACTTAGTCACGGTTTTAGTGGCACAGAGTGAAGGAGAGACAAACGTATTTCAAAATCCACAAACACAACAGAGGTTTGTGTGTCATCTGCATCCATCTCCATCACAGGAATGAAGATTACATCAGCTCCAATGCATAACTGTAGTACATTTGCATTAATTGCAAATGGTTTCTTAGACTTGCCAGGTTTTAATGGAGCAGTTATTTTTTAAGGAGTTTTAATTTTGCTCCAGAGAGGTTTGTTTCACACGGCTTAGCTCTAGTGATCTTTAAAATCTGCAGGACAGTCTTGCTGCTGCCGACTAAAGGAGACAAAAAAAAAACCAACATCCTGGGGGCCAAATGGCTGGAAAGCAGCAGAAAAGGGCTAGAATGTTTATTCTAGTTAGGTTATCTGATTGGAGACCTTGTCAATTAGGAAATTGAGGGAGAAAGTGGAAACCAGAAGCAAAATATACAGACACAGATCCAAAGAGACAAAGAAAAGGAAAAAAAAAATACCTCCCCTAACTGATGAGCTATTAGGAAACTACAGGTGCCACTTCCAGGAAGATCAAACTGACTTCACAACCACCCAGACTGTAAAGAAAGGGAGACCTGGACTGGGAGGGGTGTGAGAATTTACAGCTCTATACAAACCCACCAGTGGCTGGAGCAGGACCAGGGTCCACATCTAGGTAATTCAGAACTGAAGGAACTACACTCAGGCAGGGTGAGAGAGCTCCCACCAGCATCAAAGAGACAAATGCCATTTATCAATAGCAAAGCCATGTCAGCAACAGTAGGTATTTCTAAAGAAAAATGACTGATCATTTTCAACATCTAAAACATGGTAGACTAGACACTATGTAAGTTTAACTTCATCAAATGAATACCAGTCAGTAATTAATAAAACTTCAAAATTCCCAGGCACCTTTACTTACCTTTGTTTTGCTTCTTCATGCGGATTTTTGTCCTTTTAAATTTCACAGAAATGTCGTGGTAAACTGGAGAGGGGGGAAAAAAGGCATTAGAGATAAATTCTTCCTTCTAGAAAAGCTTTAGCTAGTACCTCTCTTTTTCTGAACTGTGAAGTTAGTTTTACTCTCCCCTGACTTCTTTAAAGAGAAGGATTAATCTAGGTAAATTTCTGGAATAGATTATGAATGTTGAAATACCTGTGAATACTATGTTACTACTGAAAAACAGGCAGGTGTGCCTCCAATGAGCCTCATTTAGTTTTGAACTGAGCTCACATGACACAATTTAACTAATACATTTTAATAATCCTGTTTCTAACCTAAGTTTTCCCCATAGGCATCAGCATTCTTGGATTTTCCATACAGAGTACTAACAAAAAACTACCAGGAAACATCAGACTGACCCTGCAGCCCAGGTTCTCCCTGGCTGCTGGGTCAGCACACATGGATTGAGTCACAAGGAATCATCTCCTCTGGCACAGAAAGGGGAAAAGCACAGGAGTTCACTGTAAAGAAAACCACCTTGACAGTATTTGACTCCCTTAGCTCAAACTGTGCCAGAAAAGATTTAATCTTGCTATTAAAAGCCTGAGATACTATGCATTAAGCATCTATATTTTAAGCACAGAACCATGGAATTGTTTGGATTGGAAGGGACTTTTTAAAGGTCAGCTGGCCCAACCCCTATACAATGAGCAGGGGCATCTTCAACTAGACCAGGTTGTCAAGAATTATGATACAATGCACCAGATCAGAAAATTTTTATTTAACATTTTTTTATGCTTTGCAAGTAGTTGCAACCAGTTCTTGCTGGTATTTTCAGTGCTTACATTGAATGAACAATACTTACTTGTGTGGTTCTGATACAGGTCTATAAAGTGTAAGGAGCTTATTGCTTTATTCTTTGCCTAGGGAATAAAAGCAGAAAACATTTTTCTCCTTGTATTTTTCTGCTAAGCATTTGCAATTTACCGTTATTCAGTTAATTAGATATATATAAAAAAAGAAAGAAAAGAACAACTTAGGAAAACAGATTTGCCACATCTAAACTCTATGGAAATGAAAATGTTTAGTCTGGAGAAGAGGAGGCTCAGGGGAGACCTTGCTGCTCCCTACAAACACCTGAAAAGAGACTGAAGTGAGGTCAGAGTCTGTCTCTTTTCCCAAGTAGCAAGTGATGGGATGAGAGGAAATCGCCTCAAATTGTGCCAGTAGAGGTTTAGATGGGAAAAATTTCTCCCCTGAAAGGGTCATCAAGCACTGGAACAGGCTGCCAGTGAAGTGGCTCAGTCATCATCCCTGGAGGTGTTTGAAAAATGTGCAGACTGGGCACCGAGGGACATGGGCTGGTGGACTTGGCAGTGTTAGATCAACAGCTGGACTGGATGCTCTTAAAGGGCTTTTCTAACCTAAATCATTCCATGATTATCTGTATCAAGACAGACACAGCAAACACATGGACTTCTTTGCAAAGACTACAAATTATACTGATTATTAGAAAAAAAAAAGGTAAGTGTAGGTGCGAATTATTTGTAATTGTCATCAAGCAAAAAATATTCTATGAACATACTTTCCTTAAAGCATTCGTCCTGTCACCTGCCTTCCCTACTGCAAAACCTGCAAGACAGAGAGAGGCATTTTATTGCTGAGAAACAGATGATGCAGATGATCTTCAGAAAGAAAAGTGGAAAAAACCACAGAACTTCACAGCCACGTTTAAATTTCCACTCCACTGCACAGATTGTACTCAGAAAGTGGTTCAGAGAAAATCACAGGGACAAAGAGTTTAGGAGTTATGAATGCTTAACACCTGGATGCCAACTGCTTGCCGTCAAAGGAAAAAGAACAAGGCTTAAGCTGTTTTTGTGTGTTTGACCAAACCCTGTTTCAAACAATTGAATAGCACTGACTGCTTCAGACAGAAAAAAAAATAGTCCACTGTGTTTAAGAACAAAGAAAAAAAGCCTGGGACAACTTCAGTTTCATCATGTAGGACATATGGATTACAGTGATAACATGTTCCATGAAGAAGCTTTCCAAAGAAGAGGTAGGAAGAGCTTTTTTCAGAGTAACACATCTTTCTGCAAGAGAACCACACCTTCCTCTCTGGATAAATCTTCCTCCGCTCCAAAGTGCCATCAAAATTCAGGTGGAGGAACACAAGAGGCCTTGAATCTTTCACATAAGCAAAGTTCTGCAAAACTCTGGTTGGCCATGAATACAGCTGTCTTATTAAAGCTCCCACAAAATATCCCATCAGCAGATGTTACCTTGTACATACAATAAATTCACATACCTGCAGCCCCTTTACCATTCCCAACAGCCACTAAGGCACGTACTGATTTTCTTCTACCTTCCTTTGCCTTCATACAAAACACATTTCTCACCTAAAGAAAAAAACAACACAAAACTTCTTGTTATTCCAGGTGGGTTGAGTTTTGTTAGTTTTTCTTTTTTTTTTTTTTAAAGAGAGTCAAGTTTGCCAAAAAAAGGTATTAGAGGTCTACAGTATACACTTAAAATATCTATACTGTCTTTGTCAATGGGTAGCATCTGCAGTGGGACACTGGCTTCAAGGCATTAAATACATAAAGGTTGTTAAAAATCCACACTCAGAGAAAAAGTTACCTCAGTGCCCTTCCATGAAAGTAACCCCTGTGTTGTGTCCAGCTGCACAACAGATAACACTCTAATGCTGCCAGCTTCATGTGTGATTTCAAGCATGATGAAAAACCACGGGGAAAAAATGGAAAGTAATACTAATATTATAGTGCCCTCCTCGTATTTTAACCTGTTTTAGAAGTGCTCTCAGGAATTGCTCAAGGTCTGTTGTTGCTTTACATGAATCAAAATTTAGGATTGAAATCTACTCGCACACTGCAGAAGGCAGTCTTGTTACAGGGATGACAGCTGCTGAAAACTCCATTTAAGAGAGGGGAAGAAGAAGAAAATGGCCTGAAGCTGTGTCAGGGGAGGTTTAGGTTGGATATCAAGAAAAGGTTCTTCCCCCAGAGTGTGGCTGAGCACTGGAACAAGCTCCCCAGGGCAGTGGTCACAGCACCAAGCCTGACAGAGCTCAAGGAGTGTTTGGACAGCGCTCCCAGGCACACGGTGTGACCCCTGTGGTGTTCTGTGCAGGGCCGGGAGCTGCACACTATGATCCTGATGGGCCCCTTCCAAGTCAGCATATTCCATGATCCTATAAGCAAGTCCCTGCTTTACAGTCCCCCACCTTACATGGTCTAATATATCCCAATGTGGACAAGAAACAGATGTACGGGTGAGAGGGAGAGCATGTTCTGGGAAAAGGGAGAAAAACTTAACCTGAGGAATGCAGAATGTGGTAAAAGGTCACTAAAATGATGAGATAAGGGGAAGAGACTGGTTACATGTCAGCCCAAACCAGCTTCGGACTGCTGGGGTTCAGAAATACTTCAGATTTTGTCCTTTGGTGAACTTGGCTCATTTTGATGTGAAAACCACACCTCTGAAGCTGAGGCTACCTGCCTGCGAGTGGAGACCCCTGGCACTGAACATGGATTTAGAATGTGCTGTACCCTTAAATCCAGCTGAGAGACAGCTAAGCAAGGAGCAGCTTAGCCAAGCAGCCACGTAGATTCATTATGCAGAACTGTAAATGATCAAACTGTACAAATATGCTTGTATTTTTGGCTTTCAGTGTGCCAACTTTACCCACAGCACCCCTGTTGGAGCAGAACTATAAATAAATCAAATAGCTCGACTGTGTGTGGATTGGCTTCTTGCACACTGGCTGCGAGAACCCAATTTTGGGACAGCAATCTGAGATCCTTTGTCCATCTGTTCTAGTTCCCTTGGTTTTGTTTATATATTGAACGATATGTTTATTTAAATATTGACATATAGTTTATATGCTGTATGTAATACAGGAATTATATATAAAGTATAAAAAGATAATATACAGCATATATAAAAATCCTTTTCCCTATGTGTAATTCTTCAGTAAGCTACTCTGGTTGTAGCTTAATACATCTGAAAGTAGATTATTAGAAAATACTTGGTCATGGTTTAAACATTCTTACTAAAATTCACCGTAAGAAATCCAAAAAAGCAACAAAAAAATACAAACCCCAAAACCAACAACTCTCCCAAAATTCCGGTGCCTCCACTAGGTACAAGTTATGGTTAGGGTTTGAAAAACTTCACCTTGCTTTCATTAAGATAAAGATGCTGTTTAATTCAAGGTGCACAGACATTCTAGAGAGCACTTTGAAGAAATATCAGCCTTGCCAATTGCTTACTCCAAGCTATTTTTCTTTCTTCAAACTCTTTGCTGACAAGAACAAGCTAAAAAACCACACCCCATGAGATGAAAGTGCCTGTGGAAACGGGCTATTTAGAGAAAATGCAAAATAATGGAAGAGAAGAGAGTGAAACAGAGTCATCTCCCCAGGAGCATCAAGAGAATACTATTTTTGCTTTGCACACACTTTTATCTTCTGTTGCCAATCTCAGTAGGCACCTGCACAAAAATAGAGTTAGCACGTCAAAAATAAAGGATGTGATGCTTGTAAAAACCTACCCATGGATTATTCCTCTCCCTTTCCAGAATGTGGCAATAAAGACACATGCAAGGAGCTTCTGTGCCACTCTTAAAACAGCACAGCCTCTGAAAAGTGACTGAAACCAAGACACAACTAACCCCTATTTATCAGATTGCCACTCAAGCTAGATTGAAAGCCAAATTTTAAATTGTGAAGGCAGATGCAACACATGCTCGCCCTGAATCACAGTGTACCTGAAATTAACTGCCTCCTTGTATCCACCATCCAGTGGTGAAATACTGCAAACTCAGCTTGCTTTCTAGAACTGAGGGAAGAGCAGAACCTCAAAACCAAAATGAAACCACCTCAAACAGGAAAAAAGAGAGGAAAAAAGACAATGTGGAAGGGAGTTACACTCAAAGGCAGGCTGCCAAACATTGTTATGATTTCACCTGTTGCACTTGGTTGGAAAAAGGGTCAAAATCCAACACTTCCTTGGAGGTTTTGTTTTTCTAAAAGCAGAATGAATGACTGGCCAACTTGACTGCCATTGGGAATCCCTCCCTTCCAGAAATGCTATTCTAGTCATGATTTCTGGGAACCTGCCACCTCTAGGCCACACTCTTGACACTGCCACTCTTTTGCTGCTGTTATGCAGAGAAGTGTCTGCACAGGCTGATCTCTTCATGGCCTAAGAGCTTCTGGCTTCGTACTACAGCTCCCACCTGAGTACAGATCCTTTGGATTCACCCCCCAAAAATGCATCCTCAAAGTCACTCTGTGTCTTGAAGTGGCTTTGTTTCCTTTTCAAAGGATGAGCCATAATTATGCCCCATTAAAAGTCACTCAAAAGCTTCTGGGTGTTCCAAACGCCAGTTATTTCTTCCATACAGGCTGACAGGTAAGAGATAAAAATCATCAACTATTAAACAGAACCAGTTGAAGGTAGCATTCCTAAACTCTACTTTTAGGGCAGGCCGAAATCTTTGAGCACTCCAAGAGTATCAGAAACAGCACACAGCTCTGACCTCCCATTCTTTCCTGTGACAGGCAGCTTCAGGTGCTATCTGAAAAACTGTCTGAAATTTTCATTGTCAGTCTAAAGACACTGTCAGTATCATCCAGGGAACAGAAGACTTCCCTGCAGTTCTAAAAGCAAAAATCTAGAGCCTACAAATACCCTTAAAGTACTTTTGAGGCAACATCTCATTGGAAGGAAATTATTACTCAGAGAGTATCCTTTATACCATATAATTTTTCAGTCAAGGCTGTCAAACAATTAGTTATGAACTAGAGAACTTTTGAGTTAGAAACCTCATGAATTAGGTGAAGAACTAGTGAATTCCTGTGCTACATTAGTCAGTACAAAGGGGATTGAGTCGTTGGTTGTTTTCCCGGCTAGCAAGCTCATGAAATGAACTTTAATTTACAGGTTATGCTGCTCTGCAAATCTGAGTGATCCAAAAGGACTGAGACAAGCACACCTAATGCTACTTTGCACTCTGTAGTTCAACACTCAGACACAAATCTCTGACTGTTTTTGTTTGTTTGTTTAAAAATGATAGGACCATACCCAAACCATCTGGCTCACAAACAGAGCTATTCTGACACTGGAAAGGTTGCACTGACCCTGCTAAAATGGAGCTGTGCTTGCACAAAATCCTTCAAGTTGCCTTCCTCAGAAACAGGCAATGGAAACAAAAAAGCATGAACAAACCAGTAAGTGACCACCAAGCACAGTTTTCACAACTGGCAGCAGGCAATTTCAGCGTTGGATGAAACCCCTCTGAGATCTGTCTTTTGCAAAGGGCATTATTTATAACTTTAATTTCTCCCTTAGAAAGCTCCCCTTAAGGAGAGACTCAAAGGGCCACTAACCTCATGTTCTGTGCCTTCAGGCCTTACTGAGCACTGGGTCTCACTCTCTAATTTTAATTGCACAACAAGGCAATTACTATCACAGCACAGGATGTCACATAGGCCACTTTTTTTTGCTATGTTACCATGCTCATTTTGGAGAAAAATAAAATAAAAATTCATCTGAGGGTGGATGACACGAGAAATGAAGCCTTCCAGTGAAAATAATAATGGCACATGTCAGTTACACCTGTAAATTTTAATTACCACCGTGGTTATATTATGTTAGACACCAGTTAAGCATTACCACCAGTTCTATTTAAAGAGATTGCTCTTACGTGCAATACATGAGCAGAACAGGAAATGTGCCTTAGGCTGGCAGGGAAAGTAAGAAACAGGTAGCCCAAGTTCTCTATGGCAACTTTGGTTCTAGCTGACATGAAAATCTGAGCATGTCTATACTCTATTTTACAAGCAGGGGAAATCAAATTATAGCATTTCTGTTTCTACATTAAAAGAAAACACTTTTATAAGCAATTTCTCTATTTTTTTTAGTAAAAGAGCACAGCTTTTTAGGTACCATAATCACAACAGAAAGGGCCTATTATATCTTTGTTCATAAGGCAGTCCTTTAAAAATGGCTCTGAGTTTCTTGCTGTGAAGCACAACTTCCCAGCAAACATTATTCCAATCTCCTGTACTGTTGTGAAGGTAAAGATAATGGAAAACACATACAGCAATAGCAGCATGTCTCTCACCTATTCAAGACAAGAATGCTAAAATGATCTATTTATTTCAAAACTTGTACTTGTTATAGAAAACTGTAGTCTCAATTATCTTGAGCTCACTGCCGACTTGGAACATAGAATTTTTTGCTGCTGCTGCTGCTATTTTTCTGCAGAAGCATTCCACTTTCTCAGTTCACATCTGTGGCAATCTCATGTAACAGCAGAGCCCCAGCCTGCTTCTAAAACCACTTGTTTCATGAACAGTCCCTGTGCAATTCAATTATTATAAATGCCCTTCAAACACAGACTCAGATAAAGGCCAAGTGCTCCAAATGGTCTTTGCTGTATCAGTCAAAGCCCAGAGCGTGGCCCAGTCCACTCCAAAAACCCACTGAGATAAGAAAATGGGTTAACAGGTCACAGATTTTGTCTCCCCATCCCTTCTGACAGATTATCTAACTTGTTTTTAAAAAGCACCACTGACAGACATTCCATATACTCCCAATCCATTCCAGCATTCAAATTCCCATTTGCAAGTCATTCCTTCTGTCTAAATTTACCTTGCTTTTTATTTATATCCATTGCTTTTTTATCCTTTTCCCAGCAGACATCTAAAACAGTTTACATCTCTCTCCTCTGCAGGATTTAAAAAAATATATAGAAACCAACTCATGAGTTTTAATTACCCAGACTGAGACTACAATGCAGCATCATTGTTTTCCACGTCTCAGAAGATACCAAAACCCACTGCCACAAGCAAAGATTTGGATTAATCTAGAAAACACTCAAGCCACTGGATAGAATTCCAACTGATGGGCATCTCAGCAAAATGCAGAAAGACAATCAAGGACAAAGAAACCCATTTGCACATTTATCAGGACAGGAGAGAAGCCTCAGATGCTTTTCTGGAGAAGAGCTGTCAGGTAGCTCAGCTTCTGACTTGTCTGATTATTCTTTTAACTTTCAGACAAGGAGCTGTTGTGATTCAGGCTATTTTGTTAAGAAAATGTTTCTCATACCCTTCTCTTGATTAAAGAGACAAAGTCACTCACTTTCTCACAGCTTGTGCTTGTACACGTCATGAAGCTGAAACAGAAAACCAGACTAATTCCTATTGCTATAATACTGGCTTAGCAAAGACTTGTTAAATAATTGCAAGGTCAATACGAAGTAGTGATAATTCTTCAAAGCCCCTAGAGAGATCTGCAATGCTTACCTCGATGACTCTTGCTTCAAAATCTTCATAGGTTTCTGTGGGGAGAAAAACGGGGCGTTACGTTTCCTGGTGTTACTTGTCTATCAGCACACCTCCCTGTAGTTGGTACCACTTAAGAAGGACACAACTTCTGTGGAGCTGTAATTTACAAAGCAGTCACAGCAACAAGTAGAAAAGGCAAGATAAGAATAATTTGAACCAGCAGTGTAAACTGCCTTCTTTCCTAAACACTCCTCTAAAACTGCAAATAAACCTCAAATTTCATATACATAGAGCAAAAGCTGTAAATCATTAAAATCACCAGATGGGTCACTTCCATTATGACTAAAGTATTATCCAATATTTTTCAGAATATTCTGAAGCTTTTACCATACAATTAACAGGGATTCAAAGAAATTTGGGGTTTGGACTAGATGACCTGTAGAAAGTCTCTTCCAACTCAACCTATTCTTTGATTCTATGATTCTGTGAAACTGCAAGTACTTCTTGATCTACACTTTCGTGAAATTCCAGAAAGGGGAGGGGGAGCATAAAACAAAACAATACAATACATAACCACTGCAAATAACCATAGTCCTTACAACCTCTTGCTCTTCCAACTTACCCCATGAACAAGAGCATTTCAGCATAACACAGAAAACCTTTATTTGGTGTGGTTACAGTGAGATTCTGGAGGAAAGCTTAAAACCCTGTAATGGTGTAGAACTGGGGCTTCAGTCTTTCACCAAACATTGCTTTATAATTTACACATAACCTCCAAGAGGGTTATGAACATGAGCATCTTGGCACAGTTTAGAGATCTGTCAGTCTACACAAGCCAGATTTCCAGCTCACAGCAAGGATATGAATCCCAGCAGGCACTCTCTGCTCGCTGTGAAGCTCTTCAGTTGCTAAAAAAACACTGTAAACCTGTGAGAAAAGTAATTTTATTTCTAAGTGGAAAATACTGTTCTTTCCCTACTCCCAGCTAGCACAACAAGTGACACCAGGGAATTCAGTCATGCCACAGTCTCAGGCCAAAAGGATTCACTGGGTTTGGCAGTTTCAGGTCTGCTCTTCCTATCACCTTGACGTTGCTTTGCAGACAGTGAATGTCCCAATTCTCTGGCAAAATCATTAATCCTCTGAATAAAAAGATGCTGAAAGAAATATGGGGGCCTGAAAATCCTCAACATTTTTAACAATTTAAAAGGAAATCAGTGCATGCTAATCAGAAACTGCTTTTTCTCAAACACATTTATAATACAAGCTGACAGCTACATTTTTCTGTTTTGATTGCAGTGCTCTTTCCTCTTTTTGGCAGAACTTACCTGACTAGAAAAGGCTCTACAAAGCCAACTTTAATGCAAGTAATCTACATGAATAGTACCAGCCAAAAGCAAAATCAAGGAAAACACCAGAAGGCAAGGTTCACAAATGCATAAACATTGTTTACAACAGCTGTCACTTCTTTGAGTGGGATAAACTCAACACAGTCTTGTGTTCACAGTATGGAACCAGGACCATGGCATTTTCTTGACTTGCTCCATGTTCCACCACTGAGTTATGGGGAATTTGGAACAACTAATCTCTCAAATCTCCTATTTTTTACACTGACAGATTCAGTGACAGTTGGCCAAGTCCGTTGTCACATCACTGCCTTCCATGGAATATTTGCTCTGAAGGTAACAAAATGAAATGCAAACAGTGCTAGAAAATGCCACCTGTCTTTCTTAGCTCCTTTTACTATACAAGTGTGCAGAAAGATGTCAATAAGCAGAGTTCCACAATAAAAACTCAGCCCAACAAGAGTTGACAAGCCGTTTTCATGCTTAATTAGTTGAAAAAGGTTAGGCTTCTAAATGTTAAAGCTACTATAAAATTTCTAGTAGTCTGAATAAAAGCATTGTAAAAAAAGTCACCTCTCTGCTGTACATATAGGACCTCTAGTTTCACTATATTGAACTACTTAGGAAATAAATAACTTTTATAGTTATTATACTTACTATGATAGTTATTTATTGCAGCTTCTTCTAAAAGCTACATTCAAACCACATAATCTTTAACCCTATTTCATTATACGACAGAGAATTAAAAAGAAGATTGATTTATCCCACAGGATCCTTTAAGAAACCATAAAAAAAACATGACTGTATTTTATACTCAAGACAACTGATGCTGGACACAGAAAGACATTTCCATCCTTCAAGACTCCTGTAACAGTCTGTGACATAACACAGTACAATAGCTACAGGAAATTAAGCAATGTTTTTAACAAATTTCACTGGTGTTAGCAGTACCTGCTCTTTGATTTAGCTTGGTTGTGTGTGGGTGTGGAACAGAGAAGTACAAAACCAATTTTCAATCACAGAAAAAGCCTGGATCTCACTTTCTGCAAGCCTCCCCTCAGAAAGGCTAAGGGAGAGGAAGAAGATTATTGGTTTTCTTACCTCCATTAGGACCAGGGCCAGGAGGATCCAGAATGATACCTCCCCAACACCTTCCACTCCATCCTCCCTCTCTCTTAATTTTTATTTTCTTTTTCTTCTCCCACGTATCTCTCTGCTGAATAATGTCAGACTGAATTCTCTCTCGTTCTTCTTTTTTTCGTTGTGCAACTTCCTGGATTTTCCCAGTTTGCAACACAGGAGCATTAAGACCCGGCCAGAGGAAACCAGAACGTCCTTAAAAATAACAGAGAAAAATCATGCTTTGCTCCAAATTAGGATTGCAACTCTGTACTCAGGAGAAATGCAACAAAATGGAAAATTCTCACATATTTCAAATGCATTGTATAATGCAGAATTTATATCCGAAAAAGCAAAACCAACATTAAATAATCATACTAGGATTTTTTGTTCAAAGACAAAACTATCTCAAGCAGTTCTGACATCACAGAAAGGAAATTTGTGCACTTATGAAATCAAGAAACACTATACACAAAAACATCAAGACATGTCTTCAGCTTTGTATTTGTGAGTCTACCTTCACCAATCTCCTGGCCTCTATTGAGATTCTTCCTTAGCTTTTTCTTCCTTTTCTTTCCTCTTCCTTTCTTTACTCCCACGCCAGTCTCCGCCAAAGCTCCTTTCCACAGCTGATCAGCTGTCACTGAAATGAAAAAAAAAACTTCCTTAAGTTATGTTCAAGTACAGCTTACACTGGAAACTGAAGCTGAACAAAAAATAGCCCCAAACTTGAAACCTGCCTGATCTTTGCTTTGCTGGAATTTAAACTGTAGGATTACTGCCTTGCCAAGAAAGTGATTTCCTACTCTGTGCATATGTATTTGGTGCAAACATGTGCCTCTACTCCTGATTACTGCACTGAGAGAAGCACACAGCCAAGTGCATGTTTTTTACAAGGTTTTCCAAAATCAATTTAAAGACAAATATTCCTAACAAGTAACCAGTAAGGTATTCATTTCCAGGTCATGAAAAGAAAATCATTCATAAGTAACTCAGAGCAGCAATACCTTGAAGCACTTATCCAAGGACATTGATCCATGACAGCCAACTTGAATCACCCCTAAAAATATCCAAGGGCTAGCCTGCTTTAAAAGCCACAAAACACAAAAAGAGAGGACACAGTCTTAAGCTGCGCCAAGGAAAATATAGGCTGGATATTAGGAGAAAGTTTCTTACAGAAAGAGTGATAAAGTACTGGAATGGTCTACCCGGGGAGGTGGTGGAGTCACCACCCCTGGATGTGTTCAAAAAGAGATTGGATGTGGTGCTTGATGCTATGGTTTAGTTGAGGTTAGGGCATGGGTTGGACTCGATGATCTTGAAGGTCTCTTCCAACCTAGTGATTCTGTGA
>VZTG01001241.1:189508-200511 GCA_013397845.1 Melanocharis versteri | reverse complement strand
CCCAGCCTGTGCTGGTGCCTGGGGTTGTTCCTCCCCAGGTGCAGGACCCTGCATTTGCCCTTGTGGAACTTCAGGAGGCTCTTCCCTGCCCACCTCTCCAGCCAGAATACAGAAGCATCACCATGGTTCTGTTTGCAGATTAATACTATGATGTGCTTGACCCAGGGGCAATGTCACCATGGCAGTGTAAATCTTGTCTTCTCTGATTACAAACTGATTTTGTTTATTTAGACAAAAAAAAGTCAGTAAACACTTTTAACCAGGGGAATTAAAATAACCATAAAATCACTACCACTTCCCACCAGCAATTCACTCTTTTCAGACTAATGCACTCGAGAGATCCTGCCCCACAGACTGGGAAATGCTTTGGAACTGGGCAAGCTCTGCCATGCTGACAACACAGCGAGGGACAGAAACTATCCTGGATGCCAAGAGGTACCACTAAGTGCCCAGGTTTATCTTTGTATTAAGTTTGTTTAAGGAGCCAAGGTGGTTCTTTCAAGAGTCTGACACACACCAATTCACTCAAATACCTTTTTCCGAAGTGGGAAGCATAACTGATTCCTTTTTGAGAATCCTGAATCCAGCAATCAAAGCTCAGTACATTGGAAAGCAAGTACACAAGGAAGGACACTCAACTCTGCAAGTCCAGAGAGCTATAAAATAGTGTTACCTCAAGACAGCCAAGAGCAGAGAGGCCTCCAAAGTCACTACATACCCCCAAAAATGGTGTATGAACAGTACAACAAGGCAAAACTTGTAATAGGGATTTTGGCTCTACTGCAGATAAGTGGAAATCTGTGTATCATAGACCAGCAGAAATGCCCATGGATAACAGCAAAGTTTATCACACTTCTTACATGCTGTGAGGCAAGAATTGAACTTGCTCCTCAGTAGGCTTTAGCCCCTGTAAAAAAAAAGTTTTTGTCTGAAATTACATGCTCTTTATTAGACATTCAAGTGAACCCCAGTGTCCAGAGTTTTAGGAGTTTTAAAAAAAATCCCGCAAACAGCAGCTGTAGCAAATGGCTTGAAACCAGTGTCTGAACTGCCAGGCACTAAAACACCTTCCAGCTGATTACAACACGCTGATGCATGTAGCTGTGAGCTAAATGGTGGGGGGGGAACAACAAAAAAACCCACCAAAACCAACAAAAACTTATATAAAAATGCATTACCTCCCTGCTACGACTTTTTTTCAGGGGGAAAAATAAAATTAAAGTAAGTAGGAAATTCATGATTCAGTAAATTCATGCTCTTAAGTGAACTATGTGGCTGCTCCATTAGGTGGAAGGCTGATCATCAATCCTGTTAGGCTTCTTAGCTTATTCAGGAAACACTGAGTAACTAGCAATTCTTTTATTTAAATAATAATCCTGCTAGCCTGGAAACACGGAATTACAATAAAGGTACTTAACATTTTTCCTTGCAAGGCTATTTTTAAGTTGGAACAGTCCTTCAGTCTCCAGTTTGGGTGACCTCACAAAGGGTCATAACAGCTGCAAAGGAGGCTGCAGAGGGGCAGCAACAAGCAGTTAAGAGAAAAGAGCAGCTCTGGAGCGGGTAATACACTCCAAAAAAAATCCTGCACTTTGAGCTGCACTCCAAATATACATACAATCAGATCACTTTAATTCCAATAGAGGAAAGCAGCAAAGGTCACAGAGTAAGGACATTGTCTTGCACCAAAGGAGAGCATTCAATGCCAACAGATCCGTGAAGAAGAGGTCAGGCCAAGTCAAGCTTTGGCCTCAAGCACCGCACAAATTCTGACAAAATTAGAACCAGATGAAAACATCACATTTGGTCCCGAAGTGCAGTTCATCTAATCAGTCTATAATAATACCATCATGGGTTTGGAAAGCAGCTGCATTTAATGAAACACATCAGAAGCCTGCAGGCTGCAGAGCTGAGTTCTTCATAAGATGGAGGTATCACGCTGATTTTAAGACGAAGTGACAAGAATGGAATATGAAAGGGATGGGCTGTCATCAGGAAGATCACAATGGTGGGGACATTGCTTATGACAGACAGACAACACATCCCTGGAGAAAAAAAATCTGTGTGTAAGAAAGGTCAATCTGACTTGGCAGCAAAGCACCAAGGTGATTAGCGAGCACATACACAGGCAGGAGAAATGTCTTGAATTGGAGGAAGTAATTCCAGAAGGAAAGGAGGATCACTGCACTGCTTCCCATACTTGCAGAGGTGTTCTGGAATGAAGACAGTACAGCAGATATGCAGTGTCTTTGTGATTTATGGGCTCATTTTATTTTGCCTTTGTAAAACGGGGTGTTGCATTCCTCAAGAGCTAAAATAGAACCAGTCATAATAGCCACTAGACATTTCCAGTCAGCTACCAAAAAGCACATAGTACTGAGTGGGGGGAAAAGTGTCATCTGTAAGATTTTATTTTATAGACTAGAAAAAGATCCACTACTGAACTGAGCTGAAAGCATGCTCTATGCAAGCTGATCAGTAACAACCACCAACAGCAAGTCTGTGTGACATCATTCCATTTCACTTAATCTACACAAAAGGTATTGGTAATATTCTGAAAAGGATTTGGGATTGCGTCTTCTTATATTATCCCTGAATATCAGGAATGAGACAGGTATTTATCAGACGAATATCAGGCCACACCTCAGTAAACCACAAGTAATAAAAGACTTACTGTAAGCCCCATCAGAAACCAGTATCCGAGATACTCATTAACTGAAATGAAAATCAGATTTCTTTGTCTCCTGCAAGATGAGTTCACAGCTTGCTGAGAATACAAAGAAAGACAAAAAGCAGTAAGTTGGAAAACTGAAGGGAGTAAAAGGAGAAGAAAGAATCAGTTTTGTAAAACAGCTAAGCAGGCTCACTTCTTTCAAATACAAGTAATCTTTTCCTAAGGTTTTTGGTGACAAACAGCCTGTGGCAGCACATCAGCAGAGATACAAAGACATTAGTATTGATATAATATGAAGACTAAAGAACTTGTTGTAATAAACATGCTTCTTTCAATGCACTGCTGTCCACTAACAACACAATGACATTTGTGCAGCTGTGTTACCTTAAGGAACTTAGTAAGGTCTTTTCAATCACTACCATTCTCTTCCAGGTTTCAGCTCGGAATACACACTTCTATTAACAGATGAAATCTTACAAGGAATGATATTTCAACTCCATTCCTTCTCCAAACACCAATGGACTCACCATCATCTCCAAACAAAAACAGGATTTGGAAAAAAATGCTTCACACATATGAAATATGAAAGAGCAGAGAACGTGCTGCTACGTATTCTACTGCAAATTTAATGATAAATTACACAGTCTGTACACAGCTGCTTAATGACCGCAATGAGAAATTTCTTTCTTCTTAATTAACTTACCCCTTTTACTTAACCCAGAAGTTTAACACACTTATCTGGAACCTGGAGACCCACACACTTCCTGATTTGAAGCACTTCAAACTTGGTCTCCCACCTTCTGCAGGAATATACTTCTCTCTGTTTTTTCACAAACACCATTCCAAAAAAACCTTCCTTTTTCCAGCTCCCGTCACATCCATAATTCAAAGATTCCTAGGACAGAGGCTGGCACAGAGCAGGTGACATGAACTACTCTAACCAGGATTTGGCAAAGAACTGCAATTTAAGTAACTTAGCTCAGGGAAAGGAGTGCTCCACTGTTTTTTTAAATCTAGGCCGTATGATGTCATATTCTCTCTCCACCATCGTGCCCAAATGTGCCTAATAACAATATCCTTAATCACAAAGCATTTAGGGTAAAGGTGCTAGGAAAAAACACACACAGAGCAGCTGTCTTAAGAGCAAAACCTACAACTCATTGCAGTGGCTGAACATGACTCAAATAATTTAGATGTCACTTCCAATTGCATGTATTAACATTCAACTTCAAGCTCGGTTCTTAGGAGTGGCTGGAGTCATTCTCACAATTACACTAAAAACCTACTTCCAAAACAACAGCAGTGAACCATCCAAAACAAAGATAGGGTTTGACTTTAAACACCTTCATCATCTTCAGCTGAACTCATATACTGCTCGAAATCTGTCAACTCAGTTCATACCATCTGTTATCCCTGACAAGTTATGTTTCTAATATATTTTCCTCTCAGTTTTAAAAGTGGAAGTCTTTAATTCCAAGACCTACTCAGGCTTTTTAAAGTTACTTATGGAAAATGTTTAACTCCTCTAGGTTGAATCCTCTCCTCCATGATTCAAAAGGGAATATTCTGCAGATGATAATACAATGTGTTCATCCCAAATGAGAACTGCTCTTGCCACTTCACCTCTGAAATGCCATCATATGACATCAGTTCCTTGATTTCCTGTCTAATCCTGGTCCATGGGCAGAAAAGCATGGATCTATAAGAAATGAGATACAGTGCCAGATTACTCTCAAGTTTCTTGAGTCACCACACTCAAAACATTGTTTTCTTCAAAGAAAGAGACCCTTTCTCAAAAGAGACCTCAACATTCTAAATGGAAGTGTAATGATGCATATCTGACACTGACCTCTGCTGAAAGATAACAAGAAGGCAAAAATCTCCACCTCCCCAGTGAGGCTTAAAAAAAAAAAAAAAAAGGGCTGCTTAAGCAAAACACAGGCTCCTGTTTGCAGTTCTGCCTCCACCCTCTGCAGATGCCATCTTCGGAGGGCATTATCTGTGAGCTCTCCAGGGACTCTGTGCAAACCTGGGAAGTCCTGAAGACCGTGAAGCGTTCAGTCTAGACAGCCACGACTGAGTCACACAGCATTAACTGGGGTAGCAGGTGGCATCCAACTGCAGGACTGCCAGAATCTGGACACCAAAAACGTCTCACTAAGACAAGGACTACTGCAGCACCACAAAAATGAACGTGAGGCCATGTAGGAGATCAGTACCACGGGGCAGACATAAAAATGGTTTTGGATAAAAGTTCACAGACTAAAAATAAGGACTACACATACCTGAAATGTTTCCACTGAAGACTTAAGCCCAGTTCTACTTCTCACTGCTAGATGGATTTCCATAAGAGTGAAAGAGGAAAAAAAAACCCTCATCTACTACCAAACCTTCTGCCCTCTGGTTTTGTTAAGCTCTCAGGGCTACCTACTTATTCACAGTAATTTAATAACATTGTTAAAAAATGCAACAGCTCTAATTATGAGGATTGCATAAAAATTTTGTTTAGGTGGGTCTGCAAATTGGTTGGCAGAAAAAGACACCTGTAGTCTAATTATTTTTTCTCCCAAGATAGCATGGGGAAGTTTTGGTCATTTTCCTCAAAATCCAGAAACAAATCTGTTGCATCCTGATAGTACAACAAAACCTGAGACCTGGAAAATATTCCAAAAGATGCATTCACACTGCTACACTGACACAGGGAATAACTCCACTTAACTGCAAACCTTGAGCACACTTCCACAGTGCACTTAGATTAGAATTTCACATTTTCTAAAACTGGCAATTTGTCACAATGTCAGCAGAAGTTGCAGACGTGGGATTGTCAGTCACAATTCAAACCCAGATAAATCCAGCTACAACCCCAGCATCTAAGAAATTGCATTTTGTTTTTCTTTATAACATTTTATGAAATACCAAGGACCTTAAACGTAGCTAGTATATGTTGTTGTAAATGCTACAATCTTTTGAAGGTTGCTTTGATTACTAAAGCTTTCATTTTTTATTTTTAGTAACTATCATGCCTCAGTGTCACCAGAGGGATATGGAGAACAGAGATTTCGGTGAGGTCTGAAAACTAAACACCTTTGGCTTTATTCAGTCCCTCAAAACAAAATGAAAATCAGAGGCTGAATGCCTTTGAAAAGTAATACTGTAAAATCATCAAAATAAATACTGTAAAAAAACCCCAATCAAATCAAAACCCAACAGAATGCTTCTCCAGGTACAATTAACTATAAGGCATTTTATATTCAGTCCCCTTTTTTTGACTAAAAGCAATTAACCACCTATTCTCCAATATGCAGACAACTCTCTTGTAAAAGGAAAAAAAAAATTAAAAAGCAGTTGTACAGATGTAACTCTTTATATTCTTAATGCTGAAACATCAAAACTCTTCTTATGGTACCACTGATAATGACAAGAGGCAACTCTCTATTTATCTGGAGTGTTCATACTTCAAGAAAAATCCTTTGTAAATTGAAAAATAAGTATTTTTCAATTCTGATCATCGAGTTGGACACGGCTGTCAAAATGAACAATTTAGCCCAAAGAAAACCCACATAAGACTACAAAAACATGATGTAAAATGTAATTAAGGAGCAGCCTCAAGGAGCAGTGGAAGGTGTCCCTGGCCACAGAAGCGGCTTTGGAATGGGATGCTCCTTAAGGTCCCTTCCTACCCAAGCCATTCTGTGACTCCATGACTGGCTCTCAGGGGTAGCTACTGGAATTCAAACTGTGAGTAGGAAAGCACAATTTTTATATGGTGCCGGTATCAAATACAAGCTCTTTATTCTCACATGCACTTGGATACATAATGGATGATGAGAAAATCATCCTGGTTTGGATGCCTGAGGTCAAAGATAATTCCTAAGGCTGGGAGACAGCCAAACCAGCAAATGAAAACTGAACTGCTTCCCATGGTCAGGAGGGTGGGAAGGGGAAAGAACGAGCCTGGAAAAAGAAGATAATTTCACACTATTTCATTACAAACTCACTGAAATATGTCATAGGACAAGAATAAATCCCTGTGTACGTTTTTGTGTCAGAGTTGCAGGAGACAATTGCCTGGGTAAGGATCAGAGACTGCCTAGGATAATTGCAATTCGTCCTATTTAAATGAATTCCTTCAATTTAAACCAGTTAAACTGTTAAAAATAATAGTTATGTTGAAGGTATAAATGACCCCACTAACAAGAGCACAGTAATATTATCCAAGGAATGACAGAAGATAATTAAGCATTCACTAACGAGATAGAAAAACCCAGTCACCTTTCTCAGTCACAAAGCCCTGTCATTGGGCTGACATTTCACTTGACAGCTATTTCACACAAAATGGTCACATCTGCATTTTAAATGTTACCACTTCTGAAGCAACTGCACTGCTTAGGATTTGAGTGATTTATACTGTTCGTATCCACTTCATCTGAATTCTGAAGATTTTGCTTTTTATTTCTGTAAGAGAAACTGCTCTTAGAATAATTGCACTTAGAATTACAAAACCCTGAGTCTTCTGAATCTCACGGCTACTGTCTCTGCTAAATACATAAAGCAGGTACACTTTAATTTTTCCAGGTTGTTACATCCTATTAAATAAACCAATAGTTTTAGGTAGTTTGCCTAAATACATAAAATTTTACTAAACAACACAGATGCCATATTTTTAATTCAGTCATTTTACCAGACATGTGGAAAAGTTCCTGGTAAAACACAGCTCATCTAGAGCTTGTGAATATGAATTCAAGCCTAATTAAGGGAACAATCTAACCTACAAATTGTAATCACACTGCAATCACTTGTGGTGCTACACGTTAAATTTAAGATAAACAAAATAACAACGATGGGTGGCTTCTGACATATTCTTATCTTGTTGCTGCTTGTCTAAACGAGCTTTTCCTGCAGGTGGCATCCTTAGAAAGCCTTTTCCGTGCACAGCCTGCGGCTCACACTGCAGCCTTTCCCAAGCCTTTGAAGACCTCTCTTCCCTCAACTACTTGGAATTAGGCAATGGCCAGAATTTACTGGGTAAGATGAGCAGCAAGCCCAGCCTGAGTGTTTAACCCCCTTTCTTTAGCAGATGTAAAGCAAACAAACGCAGTGTTCCATCACCCAGATGTTGGGAATAGGAAGAGACCATGAGTCCTTAAAGCCTGATTTTGCAGAGCTCTTAAATTCTGTGGATAATAAACAATCAAGCTTTGACTCTCTAATTGCTGCAGTTATCTCTGCCAGAGATTATGTCCTTGCCATTTCTTCTCTTCCCCCATGGGACAGGATAAGGAACCACAGAGCAGGTGAAAAAGCCCCTCGGTTATCTCAGTTCACAGTCCTGAGTGTGAATTGAAACAGCCATCATTCCTCAGTTATGTTAAGCACGGGTGTAATTCCCTTCAGCACTGGAGGAAAACACTGCACCAGACCAGACAATCTGCAGGATGCTACCAACAGTTTTTGTGCAACACGCTCTTGCGTTTCAGTAACTCCATTTTTGAGGCAGCACAGCATGAACAGCACGTCCTGCCCGTGGCTCAAAAATAATTTAGAAGATAAACACACAATTTAGACTCTCAATAAAGGCCTAGGAAACAGAGGGGAAGATGCTTCCCCCTCCCATCCAGCGACATACATTGAATGGATTCACTGTGACATAAAGCAAACCCTTGTTTACTATTAAAAGATGATAACCTGGTTTTGTGCATGCACTTCTGCCAACACCTGTAGCTGCAACTGTAATCTCAGGAGACACAAAAAAGCCAGCATACACAGATTTTCAAGACTGCATCTCTGCAAAGCAGGACTTCCTTCTCCTCTTCTGTTTATTACAGCTCATAATTTTTATCCAACTCACGACTTACATGTATTGAAGAAGCTGCTTTTCCTGCACTGCTCGACTGTCCCGGTCCAGGGGGCAGAGAGGGAGCACCGTGTCTGGAAAGCCCATGTCAGGCTGGAGTAGGAACTGCAGCTCCCTTTCACTGGCACAGAAGCAAACCCTGGGAACAAAGACAGGCAGGTGTTTATAGACAGCACATTTCCTTCCTTCAAACGGTATTTTCTGTAAATACATGCACAGGAAGAAAAACCAGTAATTTTCAAAGGGAATCAGACCCGAACCTTTTGTCCTGAAGTGCAAAGCAGAATGTGGGAGGGAAAATAATGCAATAGAAAACATCACAGAGAAATGAAGGCAAGAAGGCTTCGAGCATATTGCTGATAGAGTGATTTTAATAAATTATTAAGAAGCAGTTGCAGCCTTTTATTTTTCCTGGTTTACCTGCAAGAAATGGTTGGGGTTTTTTAAGGATATTCTTGTGTGTAGACTGTGAAAATATGAAAATGTTTCCTTCCACTAAGGAAACTCCACTGTTTTCAAGCCCCTCTTAATATGCAGGCTTTAATCACAGTGTAGCATCACTTCATTATAGATTGCCCTGAGGATGAAAACAGGCCTGAAATTCATTAACTACTCAGATTTTGTTTAAGAAAAGAAAGGCAAGAAAGTGTTTAGAGGACTGTAGAAGACAAAGATGTTTTCCCTTCCTTCAAAGTGTACTTTAACCTCTATTGGAGAAAAAATAATACATTTGGGTTTTGAAAAGCAACTGAAGAGGACTAAAAACCAGAAAGAAAAATTGCAGAAAAATTAGACAGAACAAACGTGGATTCCTGTCGACTAAAAATGCCCAGGATGGCGCAAGAGGAGAAAGGCAGAAAGAACGGGAAGAAAATAATAACAACAAAGCAAACCGCGTCACTCCACCACCTCAAGGCAAATGTCACTGCCCAAGCTGCTCTGACGGCTGACTGATCCAGGTTTCCAAAGGCACAGCTGCCTTGCCCGGACTCCTGCCAGGACGAGGATGACCGGCCGCACCTGAACTTCCCCGATCCCGCAGCAAAACCCTCGAGCAGGGGAGGCGCCAGGGGCTGCTCTCAGCAGGTCACACCTCGCATCCACGGGCGGGCAGCGGGGACGCTGCGAACCCTCGCCCGCGCTGCCGTGCACGGACGCGCGGATTGATGGATGCGCACACAGATGTACACACGGATGTATGGATGTGCACATGAATGTACACACGGACGTATGGATGCGCACACGGATGTGTGGATGTGCCCACAGATGTACACACGGATGTACACACGGATGTGTGGATGTGCACACGGACAGACGACCGTGTGTGCACACTCAACGCNACACGCCCGCCCGGCCGCCACCACCGCCGCCGCCATGACGGGCCCGCGCCGCCTCCCGGCCACCGTACTGAGGCGCCCCGCGCGCTGCCTGCTGACAAAGCGCGGGCAGCGAGGAGCGGCTGCGGATAAACCGAGGCGGGGAGGCAAAAGCCAGCGGCGGACACCCAGCTGGAGCCTTTGCTGCCGCTGTAGTGAAGCCTTTGCTGCCGCTCTCCCCCTGCCGCGTTAACAATCCCACAGGCAGGCGGTAAACAGCCGCCAAGGGAAAGCCCCTGGCAGGTCCCCAGCGGCCGCCACGGCGGGGCCCGTCCGTGTGGGCGGGGCCCGGCCCGGGTTCGTGTTCTGGGGGCACTGAAATCTCTCTTTTAGGAGAGTCTTTTTAGCTACTTCTTTTCCAGCACCGTTGGCGTCTCACAGTTCGAACCACACCTCTAAAGCTGTTAATGCTTCATCTTCCGATGCTTGGAATAAATACTGGCATTAGGGAAGTGTTTAGGGTTTTGCTCTCATTATAGGACTACTGTTGTCCACAAAAGTCGGTGGACAAGCCAATAATTACACACTCGAGAGAGACACTGATTATTTATTTCAGTGTTGCAGAAGCAGAGTGCTCGGTGATACTCCAAGAATCAAGGGATTAGTGCTCATTGGCTACAAGTTAGGTCGTTCTCTTGTTAATTAGTATTCTGCTGTTGTTTAATGGTGCTCTGGCTTCTCATGCTAATTAGTCGGCATGCTCAGGCTTTCCCTTGGTCTAAGGTGGGTTCTCAGCTGGTGGTTGTGATCTGTCCCTGCTGGAATTACCTTTTGCCCAGGCAGAGCTGAGTCGGCACAGTCGCTGAGTTGTCTTTACTAGTTTCTTCCTTATCTTGGGACTTCTGCCAAATATCCTTGTTGCCATAAATTCTGCATTCTTTGTGTCCACTATCAGTGGTGCATCCTTCTTCCCAAGCCTAGTTAACCTCCCCCTGGGTCTGGATCATTGAAGCATGTCCAGCCCTAAACCTTAGGAAGGGAATTCTACCCACAAGTACCTGGGCAGTGGCTGCCTGGGAGAAGAGCCCGAGCCGCACCTGGACTCGCCCTCCTGTCAGGGATTTAGAGCCATTCCCCACCACTCCCTAGGCCTGGCCAT
>VZTG01001241.1:77523-189254 GCA_013397845.1 Melanocharis versteri | reverse complement strand
CCTGGTTGTCCTGTACATGCTGCGTGATCACACTTGAGGGATCATTGATGACCTTCCTGGGCACTGAGGCCAGGCTGACAGGCCTGGAGTTCCCCAGATCCTCCTTCCAGCCCTTCTTGTGGGTGGGTGTCACACTGACCAACCTCCACTCACCTGGGAGCTCCGTGGTCAGCCAGGACTCATGGTGAATGATGGAGAGTGGCATGGTGAGCCCTTCCACCACCTGCTTCATAGCAGCTTTTTTCCCCCTCTTATTTTCTCCTTCCTGTGCATCAAAGGCAGCGGTGTTGTTGGTCTAAATACCATCTTCTAAAACACAGGCATGTTTGAATACTGCACGACCAATCTCCTTCCTGATGGCCTGTTTTCAGTATTAAAGACTACAGTAATAACAAATTGCCTAATTTGCATCAGTGAGCAGAAGCACACAACCTACAACGTCTTCAGTATTTGTCGTACATTCGACATGCAACGCAATGATTGCTTTGTACGTTATGGGACAAAAATACACCCAGGAGCTGTGAAGAAGAATTTCCTGTAGTGTTCTGGCAGAGCAGCTGCTGGCAGAAAATGGATGCAAGACATAATCTTTTAAACAGGATTTTTATCTTATCTTCTGGCACTTTAAATATGCCCAGTCTTGCAGCGTTTAGATATCGCATATGTCAGGGCATGACCCTGACAGTGTCACAGAGGATAAAACCAATTAGTCCCTCATAAAATCCTGCAGAAATGTTCACTGAGGTATTTATTTCCAGTTCTTCCTTTTGGAAGTAATGGTGTCATGTAGAGAATGAAACCCTCTTTTATATTTATGCACTGGGTGATGTAATGGAAATGCCACTTTCTGCGCATCATTTACCAAAGAGAAGGGATTTGCCTTGTACAGATTTGTTACCCAGGCAGTGAAATGACTGTTTAGTCACTGTACCTTGTTACACTGGGACAGCTGCTCAGTGCCAGCAGTGTCAGCAGGGCTGAGTTTTCTTGCCTTGTGCCAATGGGAATTGCTTTATGCACTAACCAGCCTCTCAGAATGCTGCAAAGATTAAAAAAAGATGGAGAAAAAGTAATATACACTCCTGAAAGCCAGTTCCTGAAGTTCAGCTTAAAGATTCAACTCAAAGAGGACAAATTTCCTCCTTCTTGAGAATTACTATGCTTATTTTCCTCCCACCCCCTCTAAAAAGGTGGAGCTACATTTTAGGGAAAGACTTTCCAAAAGGCTAAATCATCTTGGAGCAAAACGTGCTTTTAGTATCCCACTACATTTCTATGAGACTCGTATCAGATTTATCCTGCACTTTCAGCAAGGTGATGTTAACGGCTATTTCTTTGCTGTCTCAGGGCAGAGAAAAAAAATCCATCATATCTGATAACTGATTTGGATCAGGATTAGTCATTGATTTGTGAATGGTGCTGCAGCCATGGGGAGGGGCACGGTGCAGGCTGATAATGGATTGTACAAGGGCAGGCTTCCTGCTCCAATAAAGGAAGAATTATGCACTCTAATGCCAGCAGACAAAAATTTCAGAGGAAGTGTGGTTTTGATTAGGGTTTTCCCATCTCTGAATAAGAGCGAAACCTCAAATTAGTTAATTTTTATTTGCAAGACTGATAACTTTTAACAACTGATACCATAAAACACTGGGGGGTTTTTCGCCTGGTTCCTTGCTTGTAAATCTCAGTTTTAAAGTCACTCCCCAGTGTACATTTTCCCATTGTAAAAGCAATATTGAACAAATGCATCACACTGCTTTGGCTCCTCCTTGGTAGGAACTTCAGATATGCAACGAGAAAGCAGAATAGATTCTCCATGGAGACCTGGAGTTTGCTTTTGTGCATCTTGGAGGCTGATGGATGAATCCTGTTTCAGCAAGGTGTCAGGAAAGATGCCAGACCAAGGCCATCAACAAGATCTGTGAGGCCATCATGAGGGTCTACCTTGCCAGAGTGCAGATGCCTTGAGTACCAAAGTGGTTTTAGAGTTTCTGCCAAAAACCTGTTTCTCCTGAGCTGGGCAGCAGTGACTGACACCTCTCAGGTGGTCACTCCTTGCTTTTGTAGCAAAAATAGCAAAAACCAGCAAAATCAGCTATTGCCTTTGCAAATGCTACCCCTACTGTTCCTGCCTGTGTTTGTGTCATGGTTTAACCCCAGCTGACAACCAAGCCCCAGGCAGCTGCTTGCTCATTCTCCCACCAGCAGGACTGGGGAGAGAATCAGGAGGGTAAAAGCTGGAAAACTCATGGGTTGAGATAAAGACAGTTTGATAGGGAAAGCTGTGCACACAAGGAAAGTAAAGCAAGGAATTAATTCCCTGCTTCCCATGGGCAGGCATGCGTTGAGCCACCTCCAGGAGAGCAGGGCCCCGTCACACGTAATGGTGACTTGGGAAGACAAACACCATTGCTCCAAATGCGCTCCCCTTCCTCCTTCTTCCCCCCACTTTATACACTGAGCGTGATGTCACATGGTCTGGAATGTCCCTTTGGTCAGCTAGGATCACCTGTCCTGGCTGTGTCTCCCCCCAACCTCCCCTGCACCTCCAGCCCCCTCACCAGCAGGGCCAGAATGAAAAGCAGAAAAGGCCTTGGCTCTGTGCAAGCCCTGCTCAGCAGTAACAAAAACATCTCTGTATTATCAGCCCTGTGTTCAGCACGAATCCAAAACACAGCCCCACACCAACCCCTCAGAAGAAAGTTAACTCCACCCGAGCCAAAACCAGCACAGTTTGTGTGGTGTTTCATTTCCTCCTCTGTTGTGCCAGTCTGAGGAGGCTCCCGTGCTGTAAAACTCCAATATTGCTGCAGAGGGAATCTCTGGGACCAAAGATCAGTTGCCAAGGTGAATAGCAAAGGCAATACAAATCTTTGCTAACCTAGAGGTGCTGTAAAACTGCTGAAAGCAGGCAGCTTTCAGTAATTTGAAATCTTCAGAGAGTGTTTAATAGTGCACCTTCTCATTGATTTGTGGTCAGAAATGTTCCTGCCCTGGTCAGTGTGCTTTCTCCTCCTCTCTGTCTCTCCCCCTCTTTTTTCAGTCCATTTGTCTCACATTTGTCTCATCACTTGTTTTCTTCAGGGGTTCTGGGTACTTGACTTTTCTTACTATTTGGGCATAAGCATCAGTTTTATGGAGGTGGTGGTGACAGACGAATCCCAGGTGTTTCCATTATCAGGGACGTGCACCAAAGAGTTGTAGCAGCTGTAGTGATGCTGCACCTAACAGCACTGTGTGATGTGGCACCAGGTGAAACCCTTGCTGCTTCTTCCCAATAAAAATGATACCAATATTTATATCTAAAGCATTTGCTGGTTGCTCTGCCTGGTTACTCCTCCACTTTTGATATGCAGCTGGTCAGCTTGGGCCTTGCAACTGCTGCTTGTGCTGGGAGTCACACAGGAAAATAAATAAGTCACTAATAACAGTTAGCCTGGTTTGAAGGTTGTGCAATCAGAAAAATAGTCCATCAGTTATACAGACCGATAAACAAAGCAGGATCTGGCTGGCCCAGAGGCTGCTCAGAGGTGCCTCCCAGCCAGGATAACATTCATCTGACTCCTGCTCCGCCACACATTTCCTCTGAGATCTAAATATTATTGTTACCTGGCACCAAATGCATCATAGTTGGTTTCTGTATGGCAGCAGCCAGACACACAGGAGTAGTAAAAAAAGCAACCGATCTGCTCTTCACATTATTTATGTGTTCTCCATCCCATTGCTGGCAGGAATAATCCGCCTGTCTCACGCACATCCTTGGCTAAGCAGAAGGCTGCTGTCCCCAAAAAGCAGCTGCTGGCACTCAGGTGCATGGTGGACTCTGGCTCCAAAAGCTCCTGCTGAGCTCCACGCTGGCAGCATGGCTGGGGACACAGACACTTGCTCTGGCACTGACAGCACACCTGACCAATCCAGGGTCTCAGTAGAAGTCCTGTTGTCACTATTGTGCTGGCATGAGCGGATTCCAAGAACAGGAAAATCAGAGGGGGTCTGTCACACCAGGCTTCAGCACAGGTATTCTGCACTGGACTTCCTCAAGATCTGATGTGAAATAGAGGGTGCAGTGAGGAATCCTGCAGGAATGACTGCTGCAGTTAAGCTGGACACTCATATCTGCAAACCTCCTCTTCCAAAGGCTTCTTGCCAGGGCCACTGTCACATGGCAGCAGGAAATAAAGCTGCAAGCTGTTGCTGGCAGGCTCAGATCCCGGTCTCTGGCTGAAGCATGAGTGTAGACAACAAAGAACAGAGCAGGAAACTTTGATACTGGTCACCCTGAAAGATACCAGTTACCCCAAAGGAAGGCAGAAACCCTGTACAGCACCAAGGCATTCACTGCCAGCACTAAATCTACAGCGTCTAAATTGGAATTTCTCCTTTGTCTTTGTTTTCCTTCTCTAGAAACACTGTGCTGAGAGAAGTAAGAACAGTGTTTGTCATGGAGTTCTCTCCCAGCAACAGTGAGAACCAGCCTGCCTTGTCCTCCTGAGGAGGAACGCAGTGTTTTCCCAGAAGTCACTCAAGGTCTGCAGGAATCAGTCCTAATAAGAGTGACATATTGCCAGGGACTGGGACATCTCTAGAGAATGTCAAGAAACCAAAGGGTACATTGTGAATAACAGAGATTAGAAGTTATGGCTCAGAAAATAGATGCTTTCAGGCACAAAATGAATCTTCATTTTGCTTGAGAGGACTTTAAAAAAATTAAAGCATACTGTCATCTCCTCTTCAGACTACATCTCTAGAAAATAGGTGATGAGATTTTCTTTTTTCCCTCCCTGAAAAGTCAGAAATTTAAAATTAATGCAACACTCAAAAAAAATTTTAAAAAAAAGAAAGAAAAAAAAAAGAAATTCCCTGTCTGCCAATCCTGTGAGCTGGTGGAGGTGACCTGGGCCAGGGCAGCTGAGCTGGTGTATGTCAGGGTCTGAAATATAGAACAAACAAAGACAGAATAGCTGTCAGATGGGTCTGAACTCTCTGCCTCAGACATCCCAGCATACTGAGGGGGAATCTCAGCCCCTTCTCTCTTGGGTGTGGTAGGTAAGCATGAGCACACTGCCAAAGAGGATGTGAAAAGCTACTCTGCCTATGAGGAAAGGCTGAGAGAGCTGGGGTTGTTCAGCCTGGAGCAGGGAAGGGGCTCCAGAGAGACTTTATTGGGGCCTTTCAATACTTAAAGGAATCTTAGAAGACAGACAAGGGCAAACTTTTTACTAGGGCCTCTTGCAATAGAATAGGGGATAATGGTGTAAAAGTAAAAGATGGTAGATTTAGGCCAGATATAAGATATAATTTTTTATAATGAGAATGATAAAATGCTGGAACAGGTTGCCCAGAGGTGGTAGATGCCCCATCCGTGAAAAAGTTCGAGGTCAGGTTGGATGGGGCTCTCAGCAAACTGGTCTAGGTGAAGATGTCCCTGCTCATTGCAGGGGGATTGGGCTAGATGACCATTAAAAGATGCTTATCAACTCAAAGGATTCTATGAGAGCTGTCAAAAAGCCTGGCAGCTGGCTCTGAGTGGGGAGGCTGGTGAGAACAGCCTTCCATGAGGCACTTATCTCTGCAACAAAATGGGCTGGGGAAGATTCACAGCAGGGACAGGAAGCTGCATCATTTCTAACACAGTCCGCTGATATGTTCCTCCTTCTTTTTATTGCTCCCTGCTTATCTGTGTTTTCCACCTTTTATCTCCAGTACTGGTTTACCCACAGCACGAGGCTACCCCTGGAGGGAGCCTGTGATGTGTTTTCACAGGCTGAGATCTCCAGGCAATTACAGACTGACTGGAAATCAGTGCAACAACCTCACAGCCACATCCTGTCAAGATTTGATCTAAGCAATTGTACAAAAATTGAGAACTAGTATCTTCACATGCATAATGCATGCTTTGATTTTCTGCTTGCTTGGCGTCCTTCTAAAGAAGCTGGTGAAATATTGCATCAACAAATGAAGATCTCAGCAGAAGCCTCAGATAACATGCTGGAGGAAGGGGAACCAAAGCAATGTGAGACACTAGATTTTCCTGAAGTCAAGTCCTGTCCTCCTCCTCAGCATTCCTGTGACAGATCCTGACCTGTGAACTGGCCAACCCACTGGTGAGGGCCCAAAGGTCAGGCCCTGCAGTGGACAATGATGTCCAGGCAGCTGCACGAACAGCAGTAGCAACTCCCAAGGGCACATCTGGAAGGATGCCCACGGGAACACATCATGGCTGAGGCCAATGTTCTCATTCCCATAAAAGAGGCAAAGAACAAGGCAGAAACCTTTTATTTGTACTGGGCTTTGGGAAAAAAATGAAAGAAGATGTCCCTGGAAGCCCAAAGAAGAATAGTCTCCTAAGAAGGAGGTTTAATTTCCATGCTGAGAAATTTCACTGGAACGTCAACTTCAGTTACTGGGTTTTGCCAGGGTTTATAGCCAGTAATAAAGTAACTACTTACAGTAGCTTCTCCCCCAACTAAAGCAATGAAATTTAAATTACGTGCAGTGAATAATTTTTAAAATGCTGCATAGAAAGTTGCTTGAGCACTTGTAATCAATTGAAAGAGATTATTTTTAGCAGCATGTTTGGGGTGTTCTGCTCCAGAACACACCCTGTGGAATGCTATTAGCACAGGGCCAAATATTTCACTGGTAGGAAATGGCATAGCCCCATTAACCCCACAGGTTACACTGACCCCACTGCTTCCCCTTCCTCCTCCTGCCTTGGGAAAAACCTGTCTGGTTTGCCAACAAAGGATGCTTCAGCCCCAGGGAGAAGAACTCAGTTACTAATAACTGAATCAAGTACGATATATCCAGCCCATGGTCTGCAGTATGTGCAGGTCTTTGAAACCACTCAGGGTGTGCAAACACCTCCATTATACAAGGAAAGAGTCCCATAAGTGCCATGGGGTAGTTCAAGACCATTAACTGAAGCTAAAATTTTGTGAGCTTCAGGGCTTGAAGTGCAGCATAAACTTTAGCAAGAAAGCTTGGTCTTTAGGCCGGATGACCCATGGTGTGACTGTCATTTAGCAGAGAACAGAGGTCTTTCTTGGTGAAGGCACATCGTGTCCCCAAAGATCTTATTTGCAAGCAATAGCAAATCTACGCAGGGAAATCTGTTCAGTCTCTATCTTCAGACCATTTGAAAACATCCCCAGAAGAAACCACCACCACAGATAAAAAGTTCTTGTCATTGCATTTTCTTAGATCGCAGAAGCAAACTAGGAGTTCTGTTCTCTCCCTTTGGATGGCCACCAAGAAAATATTGGTTTTATCCATATCCTTGCAAGGGCATGAAGCTGAACACCTGACTTCAGAAAATACCAGTTCTCTGTCAAGAGAAATGAACTGAGGNTCCTTTCCTTTCCTTTCCTTGTCTGATATGTTGTCTTCAGCATGTAAATGAAAGGCACATGGAGAAATATCTGTTCCCTATCAGGTTGGGAGAGGATAAACCCTTAGACCGAGTCTTTCCCTGGCAAATATTACCAGGAGGTGAAGATCAGGATTGATTATGGAGGTTTCAAAGGTCTTATAAGGAACCAGGTGTCCCAACCCTACAGGCCATCAATAAAAAATGTATATTGAAAATTGTTTTAAGAATCTTCATTTTCTTCCTCTCAATGAGGCAGTCATAGACATCCATTGCTCCACAGAAAATAACACACAAAAATATGTTAATGCTGGAGACTTAAAACCTTAAAGACTCCAAGGATTGCTTAGATTTATTGCTGTCTTTAAACCCAGTGCATCTTCGGCTGTATCACCAAAGTAAAATAAAAAAAAGGAACACTGCTAAGGAGGTAAACCATTGCTCTGTTTAAATCCTGAAAAGGATACATTTAAAAGGCTGGTTTAGTCATCAAACCAGCCAGGAACAATGAGGAGTAGAAAAGTGAGTTATCCAAGCTGCTAAAAAAACCTGCTGCAGGCATTGGGAGAAAGGCAAGTGTTGACCTGTGACAGGTTCACAAGAAGTTTCCGAACTAAAGGCCTCTCATGCGGAACTGCAGAACATTTCTAATGCTGATGAAAGCCCAGAAAAACATGAGGAAGCCCATGAACTGGCAGGGATGGGCAGTGCAAGCATTGTGAGGAAAAAAGACCGTCCTGTTCTATTCCTAAAATCCTTTGAAGTAGCTGATGAAATGGAGACCATTGCCACAGGAAGAAACTGCGGCCTAAGCCATCGAAAGGTAAAGGCATCTCTGTGGTTTTGTGAGGATTTCAGATATTGCATCTCATTATGATGTTTTGAAACCAACACAGAATCCTAGAATTCTAAAACAAGTCCGATTGTAACATCAGCCCCTTTGCTTGAGTTTAAGCACTCCTTACTAGAGGATCTGCGAGGCAGAGGTGGGGCATACATCTGCCTAGACCTGTCCTCATATAGCTCAGGAAGCTCTTGGGGTGATCCCTGCCTTATCAAATGGGAACAGGTTCCTGCCCCAAACCAGCAAATACTCAGTGTAAGATCCCTGTCAGCCTCCAGAGGTTCCCCATTTTGCTTCAGGGTTGTTTTTTTTTGAAGCTGTGGATGCCTCAGCAGCTACGTGAGACCGGCTTGGATCAGCTGCTGAGGGATGTAAGTGCTTCAGGGTAAGCAGGGAGTAACACCCTCACTGAGCCCGCCTTGGGGTTTTTTTGTGTCGCTTCGCCCACTCGGGGTGTGCAGCCGAGCTGACTTACGTCTGGCACAAGAGCTGCACAGGCCCTCCCTGTGCTCCCAGAGAGGCTGCACCTGCCATGCAAGCCTCTCATCCCTCAGCAAAATAAAATCTCAGCTATTAGGCTCACCCACTCCTCTTTGTGACTCCGTTGTTTTTGCTGTATCTGATGACACTCGCCAGGGTGCAAAGTGTTAACACGCCCCAGACCCTGGGGTACTCTCAGCGTGTTTTACTTCTGGTCTCACCAACACCTGCAGTATTTGACTCCTGAACCAGAGGAGGTTTTTCTCCATGCACTGCTGATCAGCCCTTCAGGGGCAAACTCCCCCTGCCATGGGACAGGAGTTCTGCTCACCCTGTCAGTGCCCTCACCTTCTCCCACCACCCCCTCTGCCCCAGGAGCAGGCAGGGACTGCACAGTCCCCACTTCTGTCACTCTCCCAGGGCAGGGCGAGACCAAAAGCTCTAACCTTGGGATGAAAACAAGAATGCACAAAGGGATTTGTTGGCTAAGAGGATGAGCAAGAAACTGATTCCTGTTTCTCTGCTTTGAGTCCACCAGCAAGGCTGTAGGAGCCTCTACAGTTCTTCATGGCTTTCCTGATTCTCTTCTCTCTGTTTCCTTCCTGTGTGGATGATGAGTTGGGCAGCATCCAGGCAATTGAACCCTGAGCTCAGTCAGACAAGTGGAAAAATCCAGGACATAAAGACCGAGATGGAAAATTTGTCTGTGTTCAAATTATCATTAGATTTCACAGAAAAAGAGAAATACCTTCCCCTAAGAGAACCGGTGTCTTGTTTTTGTGGGATCTAGGAGCTATAAGAAATCTGCCAAAGAAATAATATCTCTTCTCCATTTTCTCTGCCCCTACTTCCCCCTGCCCCCTGCAAACTTGAGTGAAGAGCGTTTGGAGGTTTCCATAGTTACACAGCACCATTAAGCGAGAGGGAAAAATAACACCTTGGGGAGCATGCCACAAAAGGAAAAAATATGTTTATTAATATGTCCAGTTTAACTGCTCCCAGTTGACAACATGGAAATTAAATAAGCTGTGTAACAGAAGAAGGCTGCTAGTGAAAATTCTGTGAACACCCTGTTCATTTGTGGGTGTCAGACTTTGACTCGGGGTGTGATGTCCCTGGTACTTCTGTGCCAGCCTGGTGCTGCGGGTGCCTGAAGAGATAATGGCCAGCATTCTCCCAGATTCCTGCTCAGCAGCACATTAAGTAGTGACAATGGGGACCTCTTGTGGGATTCCATTACAGCTCATCACCAACACGCAAAACACCATTCCCCAACCCAGGGAGGGAAGCCTGGCAGCAAATTTACAGTAAATGCTCAGAAGATGAGGCAAGCTCCTCATCCTGCTCTGTTTTCTGTCTAACACTGAGCTTTGCAGGCTGCCTTGTACTAACAAGGCAAAGAGGTTCCAGTCTATGGCAAACGATTTGTGAGGAAAAGTGGATTGATCCAGGAGTTTTCCATCTCCCTTACAAACATCATGCACTGGTGGAAGTGAACAAAACAAAACTTTTTCAATGACACTGGGACAAGGCCAAAGTATTCCAAACTAAGATTTATGCCAATTAACTTTCATTCTCTGGTTACAAAGCAACATACAGGGAAGCTGCTAAAAACTATATTCGTATTATTATACTCAGTTCTGTCTTGAGGTTGCAGTTTGTGTGTCCATTTTAAATTTAGGGAGTGTCCCATATATCTTTAGGAATGTTGGACATTGTGGTGTAATAGAGCACTTCATTTTTTCAGTGGATGCCATATGTTATATTAATTATCAGGAAAAATAAAAATCATACCACCATTTATGAACAACAGAAGTGAAACTATGGCTTTGATGCTCTGCAGATAATGCAGAATCTTTTTTTTTTCTTTTTCTCATCTAGGGCAAGGATGCAAATTCTGTATATGCATCATGTTCCTGAATTTACCACGTATTTTCCCATGTACTGAGCAGACGGATCACCTGAGCTCTGGCTGCTCAACAAAAACCTAGCTGCAGGAATGGCCTGGGCCACCCTTACCCATCTTCCTTCCTGCTTCCTGCCTAGCTCATCCCACAGTCCATGGCTCCACATCCTCATGGACTGCCTGCCAGCTGCTGGACTGGCCAGAGACCATCCCAGAGCTGCCTCCTTGCAGCAGATCTGCTGCTCCCCGCTGCTGAAGCTCAGGGGACCAGCAGGTCCCAGGGTGACCAGTATGCAGAAGCCTTGGCAAAACAGAACTGCCCTGATCCAAAAGCCCCAGGGAATAAAGGTACCTGGAAATGCCCACTGCGGAACATGGGTCAACCCACAGGGCTGGAAACCACCCTTGGTGAAGAGTGAAGCAGCATCAGCACAAAGTGAGAAACTACTTGGTACCTATGGACAGAGGAGGGAAAACAGAGAATTCCAAAAGGAGAGAGTGAAATGTGGAGAAATCCCAAGATTGCTGTTTGGGAGGAGCAGGGTGGAGACAGGAGGGAGAAGGCTGGCAAGTGCAGAGCAGATGGTTGATTTGGAGGAGGACCTGAGATGGTCAGATGGAAAAGTCTGCCAGGGCTGTGCAGTGGCTTCACGGGCAGCATGCCCCCATCCTGTACGGAAGTCGATCCCCCCTGCCACGCTATCAGCTGGGAGGGCACTGGATTGAGATGAATGAAAACCACTCGCATGAGGAAAGCAATATTAGTTAAAATGTCTTATCATACATTTAGTTAATTACTAAGTGAATTGCTTTAATGCTACACAGAATACACAGCTGTGTTTAATGAGCTGCTGAAGGGCTTTCTGGGCAAACTTTAATAATATCACTATTCTCACTGAGGAAAATTGCTGCAGGGGAAAATGCAGCTGTTCCCACCTAAAATGTTCCGAGTGACAGCTCGCCAACTATTATCTTTAGGGCACACGGGAGTCTGTTTCATTAATATGAAATGTTAAATATTTATGCTTATCACCAGTGTGCAGCCGCCTGGGCAGGTTGCGAGCCCAGTTCTGGTGACAGAGAAGGCAATTTCTAGGATAGGTTAAATAAAGCCAACCCCTTCTTTTCACTTCCTGTCACAGCTCACACTTCCCAGGTCTCAGACCTGCAACCGCCTCACGTTTTCCCTAGGACTCTCTCCAGCAGGCCTGCATCCCTTCCATGAGGAATGCCCCAGCTCAGACACAGCTCCCCAGCCCACAGCTGACCTACTGCAGTTGGCAAAAAGCCAGTTCATTACTCAGGTGTGAGGCAGACAGCAGCCCGTGGTGCACCCCAGTGCGAGGCACGCCTTCCCTGAGGCAGCACAGTTGTCTCCTGTCTGTGCCTCGGGTCACTTCAGCAGCTCTCCAAGCCAAGAGTCGGAGCTCCCACCCAAGTACAACCTGCAGTGAGCTGCCTCTCGTTTTCGGGTCCGGCTGTCAGGTGGAGAGGGGCAGCACGCTGACAGCACTTCTCTGAGAACTTGCCCCAGGAGCCTTCTGCTGCCTCAAAGTGACTTTTCGGTATCGTGATGAGTTGAGACGACCTGAAGCAGTTAGAGATCTGAGAACACTGCGAGAAGCACTTGTTTATCTTTGCTTGGAAGAAGCACAGTCACTTGGGAAAGATAAATTTCAGCGATGTTTTTGACATCCATAAACAAAGTCAAATATTTTGACTGTGGCGATGTAGTGACTGCCATGCATTACAAATACAGTCAGAAGCACTTTCTGCTAAGCACTTGGATCAGGCTGGTGGGTACTTGGTCTGCCTTCTATTTGTTGCCTCATTCAGAATAAAGTACCAATGTTCTGAATATAATTTGTGAATACATTATTCTATTTTGAGCTCAGGAAACGCTTCAGTCTTTTCCGATTTTCAGAGTACTTGAAGGACCAAGTGCAAACATTCTCGCCTGTATCATTTATTGAGGAAAGAAACCATCAGCTGCAGCAAGAGCGATATCTTAGCTGTGCAATTATGCTTATGGCTTGTCATCTGCCACTAACGCCTAGGGGAAAGAGAGCTTTTATTGCAGAATTATGCTGAAAAAGAAATAAGCACCTGTGTGCCGGGGAAACCTTGCCTTAACCTGCTCAGCAATAGTGGCCAGGCCTATTGGCTCCTTGTCTTGATGAACATTCTTGTTATGAGGTGGTTCTGCTTAATGACTCTCTGCTCAGGTTTCTGCAGCTCACGTGTGAGTAAATGCTGTGGGTGCTCCCAGCCTACTCCGTTGTTTCCCTGCGTGCTTCTGTCCCTGCCTTGCAAGAGCCCTCGGAGTTACAACCCGCTCAGGGCATAAACGTATTTGTGAATATACATGGGGCCATAAAATCCCACTTTACACTCTGCAGTTTTTAGATCACTGCTTTGAAGGAGGCTCACAACATATTAAACTGGCTGAGCTGCTGGATGGGAAGTGGCTTGTGGATGGTGCTAAGAGCTTTCTGGAGATTTTTTTTTCGAACCAGGCAATTCTTCTCTGAGCCTCTTTGATCTTCAGTAACAAGACCTCCCAGGAGACTTACAGCTCTTCCTGGCTACTGCCAGGCTAAAGAGAACAGTATTTTTCTCTACCTTTTTTCTCTTATTGAAGCATTTTGCCTTCTGGGCGCAGTTTCCCTCCATAATAACCTGATTTTGCTTGTCTTTTCTTTAAAAAAGGAGAGATGGATTGGAGAAAAAAACAAACCAGCTAAGAACTGAGGCCAGCCAAATCTTTGCCAGGGCAGAACTAATGTTATGACCTGAAAGGAGATTAAGAATGAGAATGTGTCCCTATGGAGAGAAGAAGAGCCAAGGAGAGGCAGAGTGGCTGTGCACCCCCTAGTGCAGTGTGAGCCAGCAGCTACCTGCACAGTGCAGGGCTCCAGAGGCCACAACAGACACCTTGGACATGATGCTGGGAGTTCTTCATCTCTTCTGGGAGTTCTTAATTATCTGCTTTCTCCCAGCACTGTTCCTACAGCAGGTGACAGCGCAGAGAAAAACCAAGAGAAGTCTGGATTGTCCCCTGAGCCACCAACCTGTCCAAGCCCAGGACCTGGATTTCCATGGCTCTCCTGAAGTGACAAAGAGCATGTCAGCTCCACAAAGGAGCAACAGATTGTTCTCATCCCTCATGCCCAGTGCAGAAGTCTTATTTCCTTCGCTCTGCCTGTGACTCATAGAAATTTTCCTCCAGGTATGCAACAGACACCAACAAGCGTCACAGCAGAGAGGAGCTGGCTAGTGACAGGCTGTGCAATCACCATTCATAGAGATTTCCGCAGGTCAGTTGGATTCATGCACTAATTTAACTGTCTCTGACTCTCTTGGGCTTGTTTTTTTATTTTTTAATAAGAGAAGAACTGTCTTGTCTGAGTAAGTAAAACGTTCCAGGCCTGAAGAGGTTTGCAAAGGGAACTTGACAGTTTCTTGCGAGAGAGCGCATATGTGGAAGCGCCAGAAGAAGCAGCAGAGCTCAAGTCAAGGAATGGCAGATATGCAGCAAGTCAAGAGAGCAGCTGTGCCATCCAGAATGGCACACAGATCATTCCTGGGAACTGGCAGCAGGTGGAACTGTGAAGACTGCTGGGTGCACATTGGTGCTGGAACAGCAGTGGTGTGACTTCTCCCTCTGTTGCTGAAGCCTGCTGAGGTCTGGGTTGGGCTGTAAAAGTAACAGTCACACAATATCATGGGTGGTGTCAGGAGACCTGGAATCTGTTGTTTCTAATCTTCTGTGTCACCACAAGGAGCCCTGGACAGCCATGTCTGGATGCTTGCGAGTGCTGAAGAATGGGAGAACAACAGAAACGTGTCTGGTGAAAAATCAGCTTTGTCCTGCCCTTTCACACAGCCTCACGCTGAGTTTTGCCTCAGTTCTGTGTGCTCTCCACTGTCTCTGCCCATTTAGCCCCCTGGGGAGAAATACCTCTTCTGACAGCAGGAGCTGACCAAAGTGCCAGCTCTTACATTTGGGATGATTAGTTTGGCATCTTCCTGGGAGGGCGGCGTAGCCAAGCCCCAGATCTCCACAGAGGTGGGGACTGCCAGCCGTGGAGGCTGCCAAGACACAGGCAAAGCCATGATCTAGTGTTGGCATCAGCCCAGCTGTGGGTCAGGGCCTGGAGGCTCCATGGAGCCATTCTCACGTTAAGGAAACTTCCCTGTCTGACCATCCAGGAGCCACTCTGGAGCCTCTCTCGCACCACTTGAGCTGGGACTGAAGCCCCTTCTCAGCTGCACATCCCACACTCACAGCCAGACCAGGCTTCCTCACCAGCTGTACCTCAGGTGTAAATTATGTTAATAATATAAGGATAGCTACTGCATGACCTTTATTCCTAGAGATACTCTGGACTTCTGCTACTTTGTGCTCTTCTCATTTGTGTGGCCACATAAATGTTTAATAGGAGATGACCTGCAGCTTCATTGGTTACCAAAGGCATGAACAGCTGAATTTGGCAGTTGTGAGCTCTGTCTCTCCAGGGACTTGTGTCTAACAAATGCTGAAAGCAGTTAAATACCAACCCACCTGAACAGACCACTTATTTTTCATATATTAGAAAAAAGCCACCAACAACTGCAAAGGCCAATCATAAATGGTAAATCCATTGAGTGATGCATTATTTTTATTGTTGGTAGAAAAATCTGTGTGGGTAAAAGATGTCTGTCATATTTCTACAACACCTCTACACAAGAATGGCCTAGGATGCTGTGTCCTGACCAAATGCCAATGCCATGAAGGAGAAAAGATGGGAAAGCTTGATCTGTTTGCTCTTGTGTCTCTATCTGCACGAGTGCCCTGGGTCTGATAGCCCTCAGCATGGCTATTTCCCACCTGGAGGAATGCTGGTATCATTTTGTTCATTCAAGTCAGAGCAAGAGCACACCAGGAGGCAGAGCTGAGTAGCAGAAAAATGCCCTGGGAGGCAACTTGGAAAAAGTAGGTTTATTCTCAGCTCCAGGACAAAACCTGTGGTTGAGCCAGCTCCTTCATCTATAAAGCAGACATCTGTGCTCAGAAAGCCAGGTGCTGGAATTGTACAGGAGCTGTTCTGTGGAAACAGACCAGCTTTAAAAATGGACAGTTGTATTTGGAAATAAATCATATATATACATATATATGCGTATGTATGTATTTTTATTTATACCTATCTATATTTATTTGTCTACATAAATATGGATTTATGTACCTATATTTATGTACAAATATGTATGTGTCTGTATTTGTTTCTATATGTGCATGTATATGTATACATACATGTACACATGTTCACGTGCAGAAATAAATTGATTATGTGCAGGACCAGAATCTCAGCTTGTGCTGTTCTCCTTCTCCTTCACTTTCTCCTTCTCCTCCTTTTCCTTCTTCTTTAATGAAATGGAGTGAAAAGGCTTGAAACTGTGAAATGAGTGCCAGGAGGCAGAACAGAAGGACTCTCTATCCGTGAAAGGATTTAAATAACCCAGCTTTCAGGGGCAAGGCTCAGAAGTTTTGAATGCAGAGGGCTGGTAGATTGCCCTGCCTCTAAAAGCAGTTCTCAGGCTGCCCTTCCTGTGGGTTCCTCCAGCTGACACCTTGCTGTATTGTAGGTTGCCAAATTAGGGGGAGGTAAATGGTGAAACGTACAATTTGTATGGTGGTATTTATATGGTATTTATACTTCTGCCCTGCTTAAGAGAACCTTTGGGCAGGCTCACATCGGTGACCAAAGGAAGGTCAGAGTCCTTGACATCGTGATTTGCTCTTCCTGTGATCAAAAAAACCACTTCCACGCAGGGACGACCTGCAAAATGCCCAGGTGAGGCATCTTCCTTCCCCTCAGCCTCTCAGGAGTTCTCTGCACAGACATCTCTGGACTCAGATGTGCCACAGTGGTTTCACCACAGAACTCCACCAGTGCTGACAGGAGATGAGTGCTTAAAACCTGTGCTTTGGTCTTTAAGAAGCCTTTGAAGTAGTTCACCCATCTTTTCATCAATACCAAGACCCTTTAAAAGACCTAGGAACAACAAAAGCGAAACAGAAAACTTCATCCGGTCACTGAAATCAAAGCGTGTAACAATGAAAGAAGAGAGCAGTGCCAGACGAACATATCGAGCTGTAAACAGCAGCCTTGCACACAGAAGTGTGCCTGCCAAAACAAAGAAAACCACGCATTGCATGGAGCAATCTCCCAGCCCTGGAATTCCCAGAGCGCTGTGTTTGGGTTAGAGACTTTTCAATGGCAGAGAAGCCAGTACAGGGGTTAAAGAATCAAACCTGTCATCACCAGCTCCTTTTCCAGAGCCCAAGCGAGGAGGGTGGCTCTGGGCTGTATGCCAGGACCCCATCACACAGTAATATTATCCAAAGTTCTAGTCAGAGCTGCCTGGAAGGATTTAGACCAGGCAACAAACCATGTTCTTCATGCCTTTCTGTCAAAGCTGGAAAAACCTTGTGAGAACTGTGTGGTTCTGACAAAAAACACGCAGTGAAAATGTTTTACACTTCATTTTGGAATATTTTATTGCATCTGCTATTATTTCTTGATTTTGTTCTTAATATTCTAACATCATGGGAGAAAATATGGATTCAATATTTTTATGGGAAAATGCCATGGTTGAAAATCTTTATTTCTGCGACTCTCCATTTAATAGGGCAATGGATGTTTCACAATATGTGCTGGAACAGGGTCCAGAGTGACTGTGGGATTGCCATCCCTGCGGATACTCAAACCTCAGCTGAACGTGGCCCTGAGCAAACCCATGTAATTGGACCTGCTTGGAGCAGGGAGTCAGACTTGAACTTCTCCGAGCCAACCTACATTATCCTGTATTCTGTGATGCAAAGGATGGGAAGAGGCTTGCTATGACACAGGGGAATGAAAGCCTAAGGAAGATTTTTTTTTCCCCATTTCGCTCTCTTCTCCACAGAAAATAATGAAGTGCAAACCATTAAATTTCAAAAACCTAAAAATATTCCATAGTGCTGCCTCCTCTGGCAGAAGGGTGGTGGGGGTCATTTGATCTTCCTTTTAACGCAGAGTTTTTTCTTTTCAGTTTAACATCAAACAGCTCCAGTTCGAAGTGGGACCTGAAGGATTTGCCCTCCTTGGACCTGGCCTACTCTTGCAGTGGTGTGACGAGGCAATCCAGCCTGGAACTTCACGGTGCTGGGTGGAAGGCACACAGCAGGGACTGACAACAGCAGCAGCTTCCCTTCCTCTGTGTTTCCCAGCTGCTTTCTCCACAGAGCCCAACAGGATTCTTTGCCTTTGCAAATGGATCACCACAAGTTCCCGTTCTTTCATGTTAAAGGCAATTAGTGGGTATTTATAGTGCACCCCACATGGAGGGACTACTTTGGATTTAAGTGCTTTGGCCCAGTCCAGAGAGAGATTCCTGACTGTGGCTGCCCCTGCTGCCATTCCTTAACTTCAGATTTAACAGCCCTCAAACAATTTCTGTTTCCTCTTTACTCAGTGCTTCAACACATCGACCTTGACATCCCCACCTCTCTGAGATCCCAGTGCTGGTGGCTTGGGAGCACAGGTGCTCCCAGGGCTTGGAGCAGGAGATGGAAGCAGCTGCCTGCACTGGCACTGCCCCTCTGGCAGCTGCCAGACCCTCCTCTCTCGTGGGGCACCCATCCTGCAGTGAACCCTGCATGGAATGTGCGTGGAAAATCCTGATGCAGTGCCATGTTTTGGCTACCCCTTGCAGATTCCCTTCCTGAAGGAACTGATTTCAACAGATCCCAGTCCAGAATTAGTCCTCTAGTCCTCTCTCTCTCTCTCTCTAACACTCTGTACTCTATACTGCAAATAGTTCTTACTGTGTTCTGCTACATGCAAAGAAAATTAAGCAGCACACAGACCTTTGCTGTTCAAGAGTCCCAAATAACGTTACACAGCCACTCTCAAATTCTCAGCATTTGCCATCCAGGCTGCTTAAAAGGAATTCACATTAACAATATATTCTAGTTAAATATTACGTGGTTAGAAAATCAAATTTATTCCATAAGAGAGACATAAGCACTGTAGAAAAAAGCAGTTTATGACATTGCAATCAACCACTCTTGTGGGGTGGGAGGGAGTACAATAACGTTCACACAGGCAGCATTAAATCTGTTGCTTGCTAAATCATGGGTACTTGATTTTTACAGTGGCAAACATTTTCCTTTAATGCTTTTTCCTGTTATGCATTTTATTGAGCCACAATTTATCCTGGGCAAAAATCCCTACAGATCCCGTCTCCCGTGGTTATTTCCCCTAGGACAGGTTGGAAATGGCTGGAAAGCCCGTTTGAGCTACGATTTAAAACTTCCACTTTAATTGTAGCGAGGCACAAACCTGATGGGCAGGTTATAGACTGCACGCAGTGAATTACAAATGCTGAGGAGCCAAACGCTGGACCTCAAATCCTGCAAGGGAACCTGTGAGGTTCTTGGGACACCCACTAACTCACCAGTCACCGTTCCACCTGCACTCCAGTTCTTACAGCACCTCCCACTTGTTAAGGCCAAGCAACAGCTTTCTCCTGCAAATCTCTGCACCAATCTGCTTAGTTGAATTAAAAAAAATCCACAAAACCCCTTCAGATTCAATTAGCAGCGCCAGTTAAGGCTTCTGACGATGTTAAAGCAAATGTCCTCCTGATTTTAATGTGTGCCTGACACCAGGAGTCTCTGAGAGGACGGTGGGATCTGTTCCCTTGCTGATTTGCCTGAGCCTGGTACAGGCTTGTACTCAATTTAAATTTAGCAGAGCCATCGTGAGAGGAGGAGGCCGAGGAAGCAGCTGCCACCACCAGGTATCTCCTTGCGAGTCACCAAATTTCCATGGCCCTGCCCTCTCACCTCTGGTTCAGAGTATGACAGTGACTTTCCACGGGGAAAAGGGTATCTCGGTGAGATTTAGGAGGAAAGCCTAATTCTTGGCATTCTCTACTCCCAGCTTCTCCAGCAATCACAGAGCATTTCTCTCTTTCCTTTTCATTCACTTTGACCCTGCTCCAAAGCTACTTCTGCCTGTTGATGTGGATTTCAGTGCTTCCACTTCTGCCTTCTTTTCAATATCTGCCCAAACATGCACCAGCCCACGTGCACGGCCACAGGAGCTCCTTTGCAAGAGAACTTTGGTCCCCGAGAAGAATGAAAACCCCAGCTGCTTATTCAGCCTGCCCAATATAGGGAGACTCCTCCCTGCCTTGCTTTTCCGTGGTGCAAGTAATTTAAGTTTAAAAATTGCGTGGTCTTTTTGCTGCTGTGTTCACAAGTGCTCTTGATTGCGAAACCGAGTTTGCACTTGTAAAAGCTGCGTGAACTGGATGCTTCTTAGCAGCTGGTAATATTTCTAAATCACATTAGAGCCTGGGGATGTGCCCTGACCTCCTCCTTATTTTAGCTTGGCCCTCCACTTCTTATTTCGATACGAGTTGCTTACTTTGGGCACTTCTGACATTTGAGAGGACACAGGGATACCTTTTGGAACCTTCCTTTTCCTAAGGGTGTTGGGAGCAGGTACATCACAGCCAGAATCTCAGCTATTTCTTGAACCAGCCCTGCACTGGCAGCACAAAATGATGGCTGTGTATTACCAGCAGTTAAAAGCAGTGTTTTACAGAGCATTTGCCCCACTTGGTGTGTAGATGTGAAGCAAATCTGATCCCTGCTGTTGACAGGCTGGGCAACTAAACCACCTCTGTGGGTTATTCTAATGGTCACCATCAGAGTTGCTGCTGCAGAAAGAATAAAGCAAATCTGAGAGGAGTGATACTTATCTCAGCAGGATGCCTCTCGGTTTTCTTTCCTTTAATGCTCTTTTCTTTTCTGTCTCAGGAAGTGATATGTTATTAAGCGTCCTTTGTGTGAGAGTTCAGGCAATGATGGCAGTGATTTTAGTCTCTCTTTTGCTGATTGCTAATGCAAACATCATTTCAGGTTCAGTTAATTAAATGGAATTACTCTAAAATCAGCATTTACCTTAAAAGCACGAAAAACTTCCTTCTGAATGAATGATAGCAATACATACTGAAAAAGCCCAACATATATTTTCCTTAGGAACACACAGTGTTGGCCTCTGAGCACTCATGATGAACTTCACCTTCCAAATTGCTTCAAGAAATGCTTTCCACTCAGCTGCAGGACTCATCTCTCTTTATCCTCTCATTGCTTCTGTGCAGAGCGGTGCAACTAATTGATGCTTATTTCCCTGGCTGTTAAGAAAATGAAACAATTTCCATTGCTATTTTTGTTTTTTACTGAGGTCCCTATAAGTTAAAAATACATTTCCCATTGGCCAATGAAGTTTAGCTGGAAAATGACTAAAAAATAGTTGACAAGAATATAAATTTGCACTAAAAGTCCAACATAGTGCATTAAAACAGGCAAGAGCAAGATTTTCTGAGCTGCTGTGAGCAATCTGGTGAAACTGCACAGACTCTGTTGGACATTTTGGTGTCAGCTGAATCTGCTTTGCTGCTTTCCCATTTTTGTGAACCAACTGCACTTTCTTCACCCTACAGATTGTGGACTGCTGCTCTGGCCACAGACCCCGTGTTGTGTTGAGCAGAATGCAGGTGTCTTGTCCTGAAGAGATTTATTAACTGCACTGAGCAAAGACCTTGTAATTGGGGATCTGATTCAAAAAGCAGGCAGGTCTGGTTTTGCCTTCAGCAAAATCCTGCTGGCCGCAACACAATTGAAACCCCTTTTCAGTGTTAATGCTTGTGAGCTCGATATCTGACTGCTTTGAGGAATGCTTAGTCATTCTCAAATGTCACATTTGGATTCTGCTTGCACTGGTCTGGGGTGTTGCTCTGCTCCTCAGACAATATCTCCCAGGTTTTTGAAAGGTTTTGCTCCCTGCAGACACGCACAGGATGAATAGACGCAGGTTCCTGTTAAAATCATGAGCAACCAGGCCCTTACAGTACAGTAGGGCTGGCAGGGTCTAGTGTTTACATCCCAAAAGCCTTTTATAACATGAAGTTAATTGTATCTGATGTATCAGCTCCTCTGTTCTGTAGAGCTCATAATGAGAGTCTGGCAAACAATTTCTTCTGAATAATTTGTTGCATGAATTCAACCCCTTTCCCAGCTGACAGAAGCCATGAATACTGTGCAATTCCTTTAATATATTCAGTGCTGCCCGAATTAGTGGGAAATATGTTGTTCCCATCTCGCCCTCCTTGGCTGGGAGGTTGGGTATAAAAACAGCACTCCTGGCTCCTTCAGCGACCTTTCCCTTTCTTTGGTGGGGAAGAGCAGCCTGTCTGAACTGGCCACACTCAGCCCAGTTCCAGCTGCTCTCCCAGGCAAAGGGGACCAGGATTTCTGTGGGAACTGCCGTCTGCTGCCTGCCTTTGGCAGAAGCACAAGCAAGGAGCAGTCTCAGAATCTGGGCAGAAAGGGTCCTGACAGAGCGAGCATGTTCCAGCTGCACTGCCCCCAAGTTCAGCTGCGTCCACACTCTCTTAAAATCAGCCTGAAATCGCAGCCTCAAACCTCGTGTCATCCAATCCAGCATCTGAGCTTTACTTTCCTCTTAGGGTAGAAAGAGACCTGGGATTTAGTCTGAAGTTGGCTGCAAGTAAATCTTGCCAAAACTGCGAAGTCAACCCCAGAATGGCAGACAGAGGATGGTGTTCTTTTTTTTTTTTTTTTTGAGGCTATGAAAGCTGATATCCAAAATACCTTAATAGCAAGTCCTGCTGGAACAGAACAGGTGGGTATTTTTTCCTCTCTCAGTCCACTTAACTAAGGTCAGTCTTGGATTATAGTTAAGAATTGGATAGTCCTTATTTGCCCTGATTTTTTTTTTTTGGGGGGGGGGGGGGGGGGGGGGGGGGGGGGGGGGGTGGGTTGGTTTTTTTTTTTTTTTGTTTTTTTTTTTTTTTTTTTTTNNNGTTGGTTTTTACTATTTTTGGTTTTTTTTTTTTTTTAACTGATCACCCTCCAAATAAAACACTACTGGAGAAGAGATGTGACTTTGTGAAACACTTGGTGAGAGAAGACTGACAGAAATATTTCCTGACCCCATCAAACCTGACAAAGAGGGCCAGGAGAAATTAGCTGTTTAATAGAATTGATCTTAGTAGTAGAGAAAATACTGCTATTGAAAGCAATTGCTGAATAAAGGGGCAGCTTCTCATGGAACAGCCTGGAACTGTGTCTTGTTTGAACAATTACATGGTGCTGCTGTGTAAACAGCTCAGTGCCATAGCTTGTCGTGTTCTGCTACCTTCCAAACCATTGCATAAAGGCATTATAATTAACCTTAGTGATCCACTAGTATTCAAAAAGCAATCTTTTTTTTTCCCCTAGAGATTTCCTAGTTCTGTTTTACCCCATGGCTGCGTGGTTAAGGGCTAAGTTTGGGAAGATGCACTCAGCTCCCTTCGACAGGAAGAGAGGCCACATTCTCTCAGGGCAAATGGAGCATTAAAGCTCCTCACAGGCCACTGGAATCAGAATTTCATTTGTTTTGAAACAGGTGGTTTCAAAAGCAAAGACAGAAAAAGAATCAAGATGATTTTTCACCTGCTGCCCCCAGGAGTGATAATTCAGTTTGTCGCTGTGACTTTGGGTGCAGAACAAAAAAACATTAATTCTTTCCACCTGAGTGAGCTTTACAAAATGTGCCCATTGAAGGTGTGAGAGTGCCTGAAGGGATGTGATGCTGTTTGCTGTGCAGTATTCATGACTGGCGATTTTATTTCTTCTTTCTGCACCGAGTTCATTCCAGCTGGTGCGTGAATCTCTCAGCAGCATTCATCTTCCAGCTTGCCCAGCTCCCAGTGATGCACAGCTGGTAATCTGGTTTCTGAAAAAGCATCAAAGTCCCCAGTGGTACTTTAAAACGACTAAGAGGGGTGAATAATCTCTTTAATTTAGGCCATCACACTACCTGAACCAATAACTCCTTTAGCTCAGAGAGGATCCAGGGCTGCCTATTCCCTCTTCCTTCTCTTCTGTGTTTCAAACTGATAGAAGAGACTCGCTCACCATGACTCCCACACTGCTCTGCTCAATTCAGACCTGACCATGCTGCAAACATTTCTCATCACAATTATTTAATGCTCACTTTTTCCTCATAAGAGGTCACATTAACCCAGTTTCTCCACAAAAGAGAAATTACCATTCTTGCAGATGCCCATGAGGTGCTAACTAGGAGCCATGGCTGGGTGTTTGCAGCAGGTATAACTGTTTTTATACCCAACCTCCCAGCCAAGGAGGGCGAGATGGGAACAACATATTTCCCACTAATTCGGGCAGCACTGAATATATTAAAGGAATTGCACAGTATTCATGGCTTCTGTCAGCTGGGAAAGGGGTTGAATTCATGCAACAACATGCGAGAAGAGAAGAGAAGAGAAGAGAAGAGAAGAGAAGAGAAGAGAAGAGAAGAGAAGAGAAGAGAAGAGAAGAGAAGAGAAGAGAAGAGAAGAGAAGAGAAGAGAAGAGGAGATTTCAGTGATCATTTACAATGATTATTTAGTCCAGCTGCCTCAGTACTTCAGGGCTGATGAAAAGTGAAGTTACAACTGGAAATGAGAAATAAATTGTTCCCCATAAAAGCAGTGCCATTCTGAAATGCCCTTTCAAAAAAAGAAGTCTATAGAGAAGTCCTTGTGTCCGTGTGCCATTTCCAAGAAATTTAGCTGGCGTATCAAAAGAGGTTCTTTCCTGTCACAGAACTTCCCTGTGCAATCACTATCCGTGATAAAGAAGGCTGAAAACACCATGTCATTGTGATAAAGACCCATCAGCCTCTTTCATCTTGGTGGAAAAGAGCTTCCCACTGCACCAATTTCAGGGCCCCTCCCAGCACTGCTCCTGGAAGATCCCTGAAATAGGGATGGAGATGTCAGCAGCCGTCACAAGCAGGAGCAGTGGAGAAGTAGGAAAACATTGGCTTCCTGTTTATGGATCCTGTGCCTGAGTCCTCCAGCCCCTAGGATATGAGTGCCCTCTAGAAAACCCTGAGCGTTTTGTTTTAACATTACTTACAGCCCTTCTGAATTTGTTCTACTTGGGCAGCATCCTGCTGCAAAAGTACCTAAAATGATCCAGTCTTTTCGAGGCAAGGTCCATCTCTGCTGTATCTGGATAGCACCAAGCACAAAGTGGATTTTAGCCCCCAACTAAGCATCTTCGGCGCAACTGTAATAATATTCAAAAAGGAATCTTATTCAGGGATATATTCAGGGGGAGAAGTGGTATCTGTGTTGGGATCCACAGACTTTTCTCCAGGCTTTCTAAATCTGCAGGGATTGCTGAAAGCCACTTAGCTACAGCCAGGTACCTGCCTGGTGCAGGATGACTGTACAAAAAGTCCAATTTATTGGGGCTTGCCGTCTAAAGTTCACCTCCACCTACCTGCTCTCGGCTGGGCAGAAAGGGAACAGCTTTCCTGTGCAAGACTTCATTAAGATTGAAGAATTGTTGGTGCATTCAGAGATGTTTTATGTAGCAAGGCTTGGCTGTGACTGATGCTTCGTATTAAACCTGATTAGTGCTCACAGCAGAGCAGATGTGGAGGTTCAGAGCAGAACTCTGATTCCTCTCCCGGTGTTAGTTCTGCACTTTTGACTGTGGTCCCAAACAACATTTTCCTTCTCTAGAGAGAAGGCTCCTGGGGCACCACGCTGGGGACAGCGGGAGAGGGGTGGCAATCTGGGACAAACTCTGTCCTCAGGGTGCCTTGGGCTGGCCCAGGTCACACAGCACATGCCACGGCAGGACACTGTGCTGCAGAAGGGCCCTGCCATCAGCAGGGCTGCCCTGCAAGGTGGGAAGCAGAAGAGGAGAACAGGGCTGAAATGCAGTGCTGACTTTAAAAGAGGATCGCAAGGAAGAGCTGAAATTTAAGCCCAGTACGAGCCCTTTTCCCAAGGCTGCTCCACTTCCTGGGGGCTCACCATATTAAATGTAACTATTTCCCTTGGTTCTCGGCAAATTAACTTCTGAAAAATATTAAGTGAAAGAAAAACGTTTCTCGATGTGACTTCAAGCGTGGTGGCATTGCAGGGCAAAGCTGGAGCCTTTCCTGCAGCAATCTCGTGGGGACGCTGCTGCCAGAACACTCTCTGCAACATCGAGTTGAAGACATTCCTGCTCATTGCAGGGGTTGGGCTGAATGGTGTTTAAAAGGTCCCTTCTAACTCAAACCTTCTTTGATTTGACTTCTGTGATCCCCAGGGTCACAAACCCCATTCTGTTAGAAAAGCCATGGAGGAAGGAAGCAAAGCAAGCTCCATCTGCACCTGCGAACGGAGAGATTCCTCCAGGAAAGTTCATTATCACCCGAGAAACCTCTACTCTCATTGAAAGTTTTTATTAATACCACAAAATTATTTTATTACTGTGGCAAAAGCCACAGCCAGCACTCGGAGGCTTCACACTCAGCTGTGTCAGCTTGGAGAGGCACCTACACCTGGCAAACAAATCTCATGACTCTTTTTTTATTATTCAGGGAGGTTTTTCAACTCTGCAATATTTTTCTGCTCAAGCTTCTGGAAGGCATTTGGCCCCCGAACCTCAAAATTCAAACGGGCTGGGTGTCTGCTGGCTGAGCTGGGGGTGATGCTGCAGCCTGTAAGGCTTTGGTGTGAGACAAAGGCTTTGGGTTTAGGACAAAGCACAAGGACCATGTGATAAAAGAATTACAACCCTATACAAGCCTACAACAAGGCTATGTGATGAATATAAGCCCACTGCTATTCAGTGGTGTTATCAACGCTGATAACAACTTCAGATGAACAGGAACCTACCTGGAGCTACACACAATTAGGTACACCTATGTATAATAAATGTTTAATAGTCCACATAATGAAAATGATGGGCCACTTAGTTAACCTATAGAGTAAGTACATCCCATTTAAGGAAGTGCATTTTAATTAGGGATGGACGGACAATATCCACCATGCAGGAAATGCTAGTGCTGCAATGCTTGATTTAATTATGAAGTGGTAAGAAAAAAACACTATTTCAGCATCATTTCTGGAGGATCAATTCTGCCTCCTGCATAAATTCTTTCAACTGCCTTGAAGGCACGGATGGGCAGAAGTCATGCTGTGGTTTTACCAGCTAAACAATGAAAAGGGGTGTGGATTGTGGAATACGTCACTCTCAGTGAAGAATATCATTTATTGCTCTAGTTATATTAAACTCAGATTAATCAAAGGGCCACATACAACTTTATTTACATGAAAGGAGAAAGGTGGAGGAATTGGAGTGAGGGGCAGCTGCTTCTTGCTTAAAATCTCAGTCGCACAGAAATGTTCTGTTTTCTCTGGTTCCAGTCTTGGTCTGTGTGGTTTTGATCAACAAGCATTTTCAGAAGGGGAAAAAAAATCACCTTTTTTCCAGGTCCCTGTGTTAGTGAGGGACACAGGACCAGGAAGTGTAAAGGGGCATTGATGGGATGCAGTGGAGAAGAGGGACATTGCCACCCTTGGCTGTGCCAGGGAGCAGTAGTAGAGCACCAGCTGTGCCAAGGAGCCTAGCCCTGAGAAGTTTGTGTGCCAGGCCCAGATCTGTGCTTTCTAAAGGCTGCTGAAAGGTTGGATAAAATCCAGAAAAGGACAATAAAACTTGGCCAGCAGCTGGAGATGATACTTTGTGAGGAAAGAGAGCTTGTTCTGCTCCAGTTATTGAGGAGCGAGAGGTGATTGTTGCAGGAGCCTTCAGGAGACGCAAATGTTGAAAGGATTTTTCACTGAATGGGGGAAGAAAAGCCTAATGTTTCTGTTTGAGATTGGACCTGGGGGCTTGCTTTACCAGAGAGCAGATTCCTGAGACCAGATGCAGATGTATTTGGCTGGTCAAGTGCTGTGGAGACAACAAGTCCCATTCTGTGGTGCCCCATGCCCTCCCCCTGCCCCAGCCAGGAGGAGAAGCAGAACTGAAGAGCCACTTGGAGTACGAACAGAGGATAAAGAAATTCCCTCTGGTGCTCCCATGAGAACATATCCCAATTCATGCCTATCTCTTCCCTGCACTGCTCCGTGGGGGCCAGACCTACTCCACTGAGTTAGGGGTTGTAGGGGTGGCCACTGCGTGCACCAAGCCAACCTGGCTTTGGCAAAGCAGGGACAGCATCTGGCTCTGAATGACTCAAAAGTGGCTCCTTGATTTTCTAATTCCACTTCTAAATCTCTGTGCACTGCACTGCTTCATCTCCCCCAAATTGGGATGGGGTAAGGCTGAGCCTTCAAGATCTAAGTAGCTTTAAATGGCAGCCTCGGGCCACTGCTCTTGTTTTAAACCCATTATGCAATGCTTAGGTACCTGGACAGAAAGCACATTATAAATTTGGATAAATACACCAACACCATGTTCCTCTGCTATGCAAGGTATCCTTGAAAAGCTTATGTTCTTTAGCCTTCCTCTCTGAAGAAGACTGCCACCTTTTCCTTTTTTGCCCCACAACAATGTTTTCCTGCCTGTAAACACCAGGCAGCTCTGAAGGATCTGCTAAAAAGAGCAAGTCCATTCCCAGGAAGCTTAAATGTACCTGCACAGAAAAATATCTAAGGGTCCAGAAAATAAGAAAACTAGATGTCAGCTTAGTTGGCAGCTATGAATATACAAAGAAGGAAGATCTATTGTAGTCTTTGCAATGGCGTTCAATATTTAAAGTTAAATATCCATCAATTAACTGGAGAAGAGAGGTCTAAGAACATTTCCCTGAAGCGACTATAAATATAATTTGCTGTAATTATGAAGCCTTTTCTGTTGCCATAGTGACTTAAAATGGCTTTAGTCTACCTGAAAATTTGGTTAATAGATTTTGACTTTAGCTCACTGTCGTGGTTTAACCCCAGCCAAAAGCCAAGACCCACACAGCTGCTCGCTCACTCCCCCACCAGCAAGACTGGGAGAGAATCAGAAGAGTAAAAGCTGGAAAACTCATGGGTTGAGATAAAGACAGTTTAATAGGGAAAGCTGTGCACACAAGGAAAGCAAAACAAGGAATGGGCAGGCAGAGGTTCAGCCATCTCCAGGAGGGCAGGGCCCCCTCACACAGAACAGTGACTTGGGAAGGCAAACACCATCATTCCAAACATCCCCTTTCTCTATGCACTGATGTCATATGGAATGTCCCTTTGGTCAGCTAGGATCACCTGTCCTGGCTGTGTCTCCTCCCAACCTCCCCTGCACCTCCAGCCCCCTCACCAGCAGGGCCAGAATGAAAAGCAGAAAAGGCCTTGGCTCTGTGCAAGCCCTGCTCAGCAGTAACAAAAACATCTCTGTATTATCAGCCCTGTGTTCAGCACGAATCCAAAACACAGCTCCACACCAGCCACTAAGAAGAAAGTTAAACTCCACCCCAGCCAAAACCAACACATACCAATTTTCAAGGAGTTGATAGATTATCATAGTTATTTTTATTATTATTATTCAAAGGTAGATAAGGACCCCATCCGCTTTTGGTGCTCCGTGTGAGCTCAGAAGCACCCCAGGGCAAAAGACTGCTCCAAACACAGAGAGTCTGGTGTCTTGTTGCACTGTTTGTCCTCCTATGGAACTAATCCCTCTTTCCTTGAAATGTGGCTGGGGCTAGGCGAGGAAGGTAGGAAGGCATTAATGTTTTTACTAAGAATGCAGGGAGAATATCCATAGCCAGTGTACACGCAGTTGTGTAACCATGACCTAGATGACAACTTGTGGGCTAAGCTTTTGTCAATGCACTGTTTTGATTTAATAGGGCACAATCTGTTTAGCTGGAGCATTTGGCTCCTAGGTATATGAGCTTGGGAAATATCTGAATGTTAACTTCCACGCTCCTGTCTGCTTTCTAAACGTGTCTGAATGCTCAAATACACGCTTGAGGTTGCCTTTATTCCAGATGGCATCTCACTGGAAACAGTCATGCCCAATGTGTGCAAACAGGCTATGATGTGCTGGAAAGTTTACGAGGCAGCCATAGGTCACCCCGGCTCCTCCGGCTGCTGCGGAGGGCCCAGCACTTTCTCCACAACGAAAGGGAGAGGCTCAGCTTCTCAGCCCTCGGCTCCAGCGAGGCTGTGGGCACCACAGCCCCCGTCAGCGGTGCACATGGCTGCTGGTGGCCCGATGCCGTCACACCCGGGTCGCCGCGTGTCGCGGGGCGCTGCACGCCACGGCGAGGGGCAGGGAGCTGCCTCCCGGGCAGCACATCCGAAACCCATCTCAGCAGATTCCCACTGCCAGGGTGCATTTTATCCATGGTAGGAACAAGTCGTGTGGAGGCAGGTGAGCACCGAAAAGCCCGCCTCGTGCTGGAGGCACCAGGGGTTGTGCCCCGTGTGTGTGACCGTGAGGCTGACAGACCACAGCTACCTTGCTTGGAGGATATGACACAGACTATAAAGTTCCACGCTGCTGAAGTTTAGGGCAGCTCCTGGGGGACCGAAAGATGTGGGAAGCAAATGTAATTGACTTTCCATAGAATATACATTCCCACAGAATATGCATTCCCGGTCGCTCCAGGAGCATTTGAAAAATATCTGCTCTGAAAGCCCCTGAGCCCTGAGCATAGCCTTCCCTATGCATGGATGCCTCCTGTGCATTGTAATTATTCCTTTGACAGGGGTAATATATCAGGCCATTTAAGAAGGCAGTTATAGATTCCCCTGCATGCTTTGAAATTAAGTGTCAGGTAACCTCGGTTCACACATTTTTTCCATTCTTAGGAAGAACTACAGGAAAGGTATAATAAGAGTGATTAGCCTCAGGTATAATACCTGATATTTCCATGTCTTATCCAGGGTCAGATTTCACCAGATCATTACGGTCTGACCTTGGCACATTCCAAGATTTTTTTCCCCTATTATTGTTATCACCTTCTCTGCTCTTTAAAGAAATTCTCCATCCATGTTAGCAAACCGTTCCGCTAGTTAGAAAAGTTGGACATATTTTAAGAGCTGTGTGGCCAGGGGGTTTTTTCCAAAGTGCTCAGGTATCTGCTAGAAGTGTTCCAGAAATATAGCTGTCAACATGGAAAAATGCTAACAGCAAAATGCTGAGATGAAAATTTAAGATGTACAGAGGGGAAGATATTAAATTTCTGATGCCCTGACAGAGGTCAGGGAATCAGAAAAGTCAGTCTCTCAGCCTGCTCAGTCTGTCTCTCCTGGAAATGCTATTGAGAGAGAAATATTACTGGCTCATCTCATCTTGGGTCTGCTTTGTTCCCCTCCTCCTGGCTCCCCAACATTTTCACTCTGTCTTGCAGGCTCACTGCTGGTTGGAACTATTTTTCTGTGCGTGGGGATGAACGTACTGATTTTTTTAGTTTTCCCAGAGGACTATATCCAGTAAGGGCAAGGAGCTGAAACTGTAATTTAACTGAATTCCACCTCTGATTTGGAAAATCCAACAGCCTTTATTGCTACATTAATTTTCCTTTACGTGTCAAGCCTGGATATTGCAATGGTAAATATGAGTCCCAGCTCCTTTGTTTCTGGCACAGGAAATAGTCCACCAGTAACAAGTTTATGTCATCACCTAGATATTGCTATTTTTATATATGGATATAATTCTGGTATCAATTAGTAATTTGGGCTCTTGCAGCATTGAAGACCAAGCAAAACCTAACAGTCTTGTAAATCACACCGAAATTTTGTAGTCAATTACCAGTCACATATTTGACAGCGGGCAAAGCTCATATGAAGTGGTATGGGACTCAAAATTTGTTTACATAACATCCTTCCAGTGCAGGATCTCGCTTTCCCCTTGCCCCCCTCATTTCCTGGTGCCCTGTAGGAGATGTACAGCCTCCCCATACACCGGGCCCAGCTCTGTGCCACCACCCCTCTGAACTCAGAGGAGCTGTTGGAGCAGCAAATCCAGTGGCACAAGCCACATCCCAGCTGCCTGTAGCCAGTGCAGCCCGTGTGGTGGCACACGGACACCCAGCCTTGCCCGTGTCGCTCCAGCGTCACTGCACACAGGGGCAGTGACATCCTCTACTAATGCAGGCCATGGCCTGCTGTTTGCTGCTGCAGCTTGGTTGGGGACAAGCAAGTGGCCTCCAGGGTCACCTGCAGGTGCACAACAGGAGCTTGTCAGTGGTCTCGTCCCCAGCAACATCACTCAAGCCGGCAGAAGATACTGGCTGTCCCTCAAAGCCTCATTCTGCTCACACGATCACACCACGACAGCTGTACCCACACAGCCACGACACTTCTTTTTGTGCTTTCAGGTGTAGCAGAGCCTGGTGCCCTCTGGGCTGCTGGCCACGGACATCATTTTTCTGGCACTAAGCGCATTTGTTGTAGTCAATGTCTGTCCCGGATTCTGGTGTGGGCAGGTTGTGTTTCCTCATGGCAGGTCAGAGGGAGCAGCACCGCTCCCTGCTTTCTTATTCTCTCCAGGCATCCTCTGTCAGGCTCTGCTGGTGACAGACACAGGTGGATACGCTGCCAGGGAGTTGCCCTGCTGTTCCTGAGCTGGAGGTCATGGGGGCTGCAGCTCTGGGCCACTCTGACCTCTCAGGTGTAGCTGCCTGCCAGGGCTGGGGCAGCACAGCCTTGTGCATCCCAAAGGTGGTACTGATGCATGGAAGCACTGGCTTCAGGAGGCTGAGACAATTAACAATAAAAGTGAATCAATTAGAGCAATGCCTGTGATTTCAAACCAGCTTCAAACTTAATTGTCATTGATTTTAGTTTTGCCTGTTGATGGCAGAGAAGCATTGATGGTGAGATGAAATCAGTGTCCATCAAATAGACAGAGCCATAATAAATGACCAATTAAGATCAGCAAGCTAAAAATGGATGTGATTAACCCGAGGGAGTGCAAATGGGAGCTGTGAAATTGGAGTCACAATAGCAGGGCAACGAGTTATTAATGAGATGTGGCAGCAATCAGAATGGCCTTACTGTATTAAAGTACTCTGTCTCTCATGGGTTGTGTTAGCTGACCTGTCAGTGGCACGTTGAAAAAAGGAAAGCAAAACAAACAATCAAGCTTCATTTTAGAGGCTGGGGATTGTAACAGACATGGTGTAAACACAGTTGCTTCAGATGTGACCCTAGTTCAAGCTGCTGTTGTGCCACAGATATCTGTCTGTATCAGCCCGTGGAGGGCTGTCACCAAAGCTGTCGTGTCCTTATAAAAGCTCAAATTTCACTACCCCAGCGAGATTATTTTCCAAGGCAAACTGTGTCCAGCCTCTTCTATGGCTTGTTCCGGTGTCTTGTTCATTTTAACAGAAACTACCACGCGTGCTGCTTCTCTGTGTTAGAGCATCACACAAGGGGGCAAAAGTGGTGCCAGTGGGAGAGCTCTCCTGATGGAGACACCAGTCCCCTCCCGCTGGTTTCCTGCCTTGGAGCCATTGCTGGATAACCCCTGCACATTTCCCACATCCAGCACCCCTCCGCTGCAAACCCATGGAACAAAGCAGTGAATGGCAGCCAGGCACCCTTTTCCAGCTGCACTCAGAAACATCCCTGTTAAGCTCTGCTTGGCAGACGGGGAGAGGGAGTGAATTCGACATGGCAAAGTTTCAGCTTTTTAACACGAGGAGTTTTGCTTTCTCTACTATTTTAGGACTTCTGCAGACAAAGGCAAGTCTGCTCTGCTGGGGACAGCCAAGCATGGCTGCTAATTAGCCCTGTGAGGAAGAGCATTTTCCTTTTATGCCCAGATTGGGATAATGTAATCTATTACAAGCAAGAAAAGGTACATTAAATAATCAAGGTAAGAAGTTACTGTAGACTGGGAAGGTCTCACACAAGCAGAGCAGGAGTTGCACCAAGTCCAGATCTGACTGATGAGAAACTGTTTAAGCAATTAAAAAACAGCAATGCAGTTTCTGCTTTTTTTTTCTTTTTTCCTTATTTTTAATAGCAGATAATGGACTAAATGCCTTACAATCATAAAGAGCATTCAAAAGCTGTGCAATAAAGAGATGCAGAGAAGGACCTTGCTGTGGAAAGGAAGTAGAGACATTTTTAATCTCATCAGCCATGGGATTACTGGGCTGTGCATCTCCCATCAGTCTTACTCATGCTGATGGGCAAGTGCAGCAGCAGGAATAATCCAGCCTGACTCCCACCAGCAGCTGTGCCAGTCAGCTCCCTGAGCCACGTTTTCAGGCAAGGAGAAATCACAGTGCTCAGCCAGGAAAAGGGCTCTTGAGAGCAGGGAGGAAAGGAAGCACCAGGTGGAGGAGCAGAAATCCTTCTGAAAGGCTGGTTTGTAGGGAGGCGAGGAGAGAGACAAATCACAGGGAAGGATGGGCCAGTAGGGGGTGCAAATTCTGTCATAGGAAGCAGCAAGAGAAAAATGTCACAAATTGTAGCCCTGACCTCAGTCTCCTGTAGATTGGCAGTGACTTTACAGATACACGTTCAGGTGAATAAGATGTCAGACTCCCACACCTCTCAGCAATTAGCAAGACTAGTGCTTGACTAGGGTAATGGTACCCAGTCTTGAATTTTTGATGTCAGATTTCCGGAGGATTCAATATTACCAGCTTGGTTGTCAGATAAAGCTAAATCTTAATAGAAAATCTTCCTGCTCTCTTAAACTCTAGAAATGTGCACTATGTATTTTTCTGGGTAATTTTCATTATGTGAAAAAGTTGCTCTTCCTCCCTGTAAAAGCAGGTGATGGGGATTTGTTGTGTTTCGTGATTATTAATAGGCATAACACGTTATCACACAGAGCACTGTGAACAGTCACAGAACACGGAAAGACAAATGTAAATGGTGGCATTTCAAATGAAAAAGCAGTTATAGTCTAACTATAGTCCAGTTTCAGTAGTAGAGAGCAGGCCAGCTCAGAGGGGTTTTCTATAATTTCTTTCCTTTCTTTGATGTGACATAGATTTACAACTTAAGGAATTCACAGTGTGTTTCTAGCCCCTTTCACAATCAGGTTTTTAAACACAAGGCAAACTGAAGGCTAACTCAGTTACCTTAACCAGTTTCTTTGTGCAACGGCTTTGCAAAATGTTTCAAACTGGCTCAGTGCTGGAGGTTATCAGCTTGGGGGTCTGGTTCCCTGGATAGGAGAAAGGGGAGAGAAATTCCAGCAAATTTTCATATTTCCTGCCTGTTACATGAAGATGGAGAAACACAAATGAGCCAATATCCTAGAAAAAGCTGCAGTGCACAGAGAGATCTTGCAGGCTCACTGTTACTAAATTTACCATGTCAATAGATGCCAAAGTCATTATGACATGACTTGCTGCTGCAAATCTTACAGATGGAAAGCATGGATAAGGTTCCTTGAGACAACATCATGAAGTTCAAAAGTTTTTCCTGTTTAGTAAGATTATTTAGTGTTATTTTGACAGAAATGCATTGTGGGGTGAAGGTATGGGTACTTAGGAACACTGTATTTCCACAAGAAAGGAAATGTTACAATAAAAATTAAACTTAGTACAAAATTGCTTTTTCAAAACTCTCTTTTAAATGAAAATCCTAGGAATTGCATTTTCATGCTGTTTCAGTCAGGAGTATAAAGCAAGACAAAGATTAACCAGTTTTCCACAAATAAGAAGTGGGCTTGGACTGTCTTGCTGTGTATGCTGAAGGACAGAAGTCTGATACCCCTTTGAAATCTCTGGTTATCTGAACACTAAATCTTGATGTATTTATAAAACTCCCTCCCTCTTGGGAACTGCCAACATCTGCCTCGTGCCTTCTGCCCACAAATGAGTCCCACTGCTCTTGGGGTTCTTCATGAGCAGGTCATGCTTTGTCCTTTCACCTCATTCCTGGGTTAAAACCACATTTTCTCAGCCACTTTCCAGACCAGCTTTTCTAATTATTGTCTGATTTTCTCAGCTTCCTGGGTGGTTTGGGTTTTTTTTTTTGGTGGCTTTTCCCCCCTTTTTCTTCAAGAAGAGAATCTCTGTGTAACTGGCTTGACCACTGGGGGAGCATTACTCTCACCATGCAGATTTATATTTCAGCCTGCCTTATTCTTGTGACAGAAATATTCAGCCATGTTCCAGAGATTGTCTGGCAGCATTTTACAATCAGTGATGTACTGCAAGGAGGTTCTTCAGCTGTGCACAGGGCCTTTGCTGGGCTGAAGCTGACTCTGCTGAGCTGAAGGTAACTGCTGAATAACAGTAAATATGGGGGTTTTTTTCCAGATTTTTGGCTTGTTTCAGCAACTTGGGGGAGCACAGTGCAAACATGACTGCAAGAACACTTGACTGAAGATGATTCCTTTCAGCACACATGCTGCTAAGCTCCTGAGAAATAAACTGATGTTTCATGCTCCTTTCTCTTTTCGGGCATGGAGATTTTTTGGAGGAGAGATCTAATTGCTCTGATGGGCTTGACTGAGATGTGTCTCCTTTACTCCCCCCATTGACTGGGCTGTCACCTGCAGGCCACAAATTACAAAATGGGTGAGTGCCTTCAGGACAGATTGGGGGTGCCAGGAGTCTTCTTGCAGAATTCTTGGCATGTTTTCAAAACCATGGCCTCCTGGTGAGACCTGTCAAACCCCTCCCTGCTCTGCCAAAGAAGTCGCAGTCCTGTGAAAGGATGGGAGAGCTGCACTTTGGAAAGAGGGGCTTGGTGCTCTCTTTAAGCTCACAACAGCTTTGCCTTGAATTCTGGATGTGTACATAGTGCTGGGTGGAAGTTGACGAGAAGGCATCTCACTCCAAACACCTTCAATCTTGCCCTCATGCCAGGGGAAATCACAAGTGCTGTTCCGTGAGCTTGACTCTTGCGTGTGTTGCATCTGCTGGGAAACGCTGCACGGTCAGAAAAGACACCCTGAATGGATTTCACTGGGGCTTGCCGTGACAGAGCAAGGAGCACCATTCCACATATTGCAAGCTGAAGGAAAAGCTCTCCAGGGAAAGCAGACCAGGGGAAAGGAGAGAAGAGAAGCTGAAAGGGCCTGGGGATGTGGTGGAGGCACTGTTAGCTCCAGTGAACCACAACTGAAGAGGGACAAGAGGACAAAACGGAGACTATGGGTACAAATCCTCTCCAGCACAGCCCATGGACATCTTCATCCTACACAAAGCCACACATCAGCCCTTGCTGTGATCTCCTGTTGGTCGTGAGCTGCTCTGCTTGGCCCAGGGTCCCTCGCAAACCTTTCCTCCTCCCACTTTGCACCTCCTCGCCCTATGAGATAGACATCTCTCCACCCCAGGCCTTGTCATATATCCCAGATTTTCTCCTCCCTTTCTCTTTCCCAGCAGCTGCCTTTCCTTTTTTTCTTAGACCTCCCCCACAGCTGTCTTTGGAGACCAGCCTCAGGGTCTGGTGTCATCACCCTTTACTGTCACCATTGCTGCCAATGACATTTGCCTCTGCCTGTGATTCAGGACTTTTTCTTATCTTGCATGGGGACAATTCAGTCTCTCAGAGGACCTTGTACTACTTTAATGACACAACCTGTTACTCATGAGGCACCAAACCTGGGGGATTTGTGCCGTTGTGTTGGCATAGAAGACTCACAGGGGGTGTTGTATATTTGACACTCTCTCAGAAGAGCTGAAGCTTTGCAGGTAGGTCAAAAACTGGATTTTAACTTTGCTGTGACCAGAGACAAAGAAAGGTTAAAAGAGTTAATTTTCCACCAGCACTTTTCTATGGCAAGCCGTTTTCACTGTTGGTGTTTATAATCAGAGAATATGCAGATGGCACCGCCACGTCCCTGTGTACACAGGGGTGAGGGACTCTGTTGGGACATAAAGCTGGGCCCCTGTTTAACACTCACTCCCAAGCACTGTGGGGTTGTAAAAAAGCCATCATTAGAAGGTGGCAGACACCTTACCAGGATCACGAGCAGACAGGAGCAAACATGGAGTCAATGCCTTCACTGCAACCTCTTTTCAGGGTACCAGGCACGGATCTCCCCAGAGCTGGGATGTGTCCCTGTATTCCCCCTTCCCCTCCATTCCCCATCAGATGGAGGCTGCATCTGTATGGCAAAGCACCAGCAATGCTGTCAGCCAAGAGAAGAGTTGCTAGGCAAATCTGAGCAGTGGGAGGATTTTCATATCCCGCAGCCACCTGAACTGCTGCCTGCAACTCTCCTCCAGCTCTCTCCCCTCAGGGTTCTCAATCCCTCTTCTCCACCCTTGTGATACCCCTTTCCATGCCTTTTCTACCTTAAGGGCAAGCCCCTCTCTAACTCCCTCTTGAGCTCGTTCCTTACCCTTCCCCATGGGACAATCCACACACGCAGCCAGTGAAGAGCAGCAACTTTCAGTGCTCTGAGAAAACACCTGCTTTCCCTGGGTCAGCCCAGGCAGCCACAGATCTCTGTGACACTGAGGCGATGAAAACTGGGCGTAAACTCCCTGACAGAGACCTAAACATGAGACACAAAGCCCATGAGTGAAGGCCTTCCCTGGTCTGGTGGTGCCCTGTGTGCTCAGCAGGCTGAGGACACAAAAAAGGCACTGGCTCCTGGAGGTGCTGCAGAGGATTAAAGCCCCTCTGCAGGGTGGTCATCAAGTATTGCAGAAGAAAAGCACCCTACACTAAAACTGCTGTGACTTCTGGCCTGGGGATAGAAAGCAAAAAGTGACCCAGAGCAATTAAAACCCAGCCACTGCAGAACAGCTGAGCAGGGATCACATCCTGTCAATCCCTGCTTGTTTTTCAGTTTATTAGCAAGAACTTAACTGAAGAGAGAGCTGGGAGATGATGAAAGAGCAGCAGTAGGAGCTTATTTGTAGGATGCCAGCCAAAAAAGAAGAAAATTTGTAGGAGGAGTTCGAAGGATGGAAATGGACTTGTTTTTTCAGGCATAGTCTGAAAAATAGTATCAGGGCCCAGGGTTATGAGAGGGGTCTACACAGCAGAATAACCTGCTCGGCTCTGAGTGGACAGGTTTGAAAGAAGGACACCTCCCACCCCCGCCAAACGAAGAAAAGACTGAAAGAATAATGTACATTTGCTTTGTGTTACATTAAAACGTTCTTTTTCCCCCTCCATTTTTGTGTTAAGGAGATATCTTTTCCCCCCACAGCATCCAAAATGCCCTTTGGGAACCACAGTTTCGAAAGTTTTTGAAGAACTTTCAACCTTTTACCAGACTGACCTGCACAAGGCCTCAGACTGATGGTGCTGATACCAGAGCTGAGAGCAATGAGATGTTGGACTGGCTGGAACAACTCCCTTACTACATCGTCCTGCAAACTGGAAACAGAAATAGGAGAGAGAGAAGGGGGGATATTCCTACACTCCTTTAGACCAGCCATGCTGGAAGAAATTGTTTGCCCAGCAATCATCCTACTTTGTGAGTAGAGAGGCTGTATACAATCCCTGTATCCAAGAAGCTTCCAATACCAGAGAAGAGAATAAAACACAACAGAGCCATCCACAGTAATTTGTGTTTTGGTAGATCTGAGATTCTGTTTAGCACTGTGGCTGGGGAGGGAGGGGAGAAAAAAAAAAAGAAAGAAAAAGCCCAAACAGCTTTAATAATAGATTTTGGGGGACTTTGAATTGTCAGAGCTGTTTTCTAGTGACAGTTTGTCTGAATCATACTTGGCATTGGTAATATACCACATCTCCTGTCATTCTCTTAATTACTTTATAGCCTTTTAAAAGAGCATTTTAAAAAATTAATTAAGAACACCTCTGATTTCAGACCAAGCATGAGAAAATAGAATATCCCCGCTGTTTCATTTTAAGTGGCAGGTTGTGCTGGTGCTGAAGATAAGCTCTCTGAAAAATCTGACGTGCCAATACCAGAACAACCCCGAAAGATAAATTAATTTTTTTATCCATTTAAGGGCTTGGGAAGTGCAACATTTTTGAATTTAAGGAGACAAAGGACCTCGATTAACTAATTATGTTACCAGAAGTCTGCACTAGATGGATTGGTTCCACTCTTCACTGATTAAAGCTTGAAAGGAAACTAAGGTTTGTCTGGAGCTGGTTGTAGCCTGTGGTAGAAATCACTTGCAGATTTCTTTTGTGCAAAACCAGAGGATATGAACTCTTTGAAAGACAGTAGAAATATCAGCATTTTAAGAGTCATATTCGAGTTGAACAAGACGTTTTGCTTTAACAGCTTATTTGATGGATTTTGATCTCTGCCCGACAGGGATGTGTCTTACAGCCATATTCATGCAGTCTATTCAGGTGCAGATTTTGGGGTCGGTGGAACAGCATTACCTGCTCTGCAGCACAGCTGTGTTGCTTGGTTAGAAGTGGTCAGCTCCACCCCGGAGGGGTAGGTGTGAGAGGGAATTTGGACAATGTACTGTCCACGTATCACTGTGGATATAAGGACAAGTAAACGTGGTTGTTAGCTGCAAATGCATTCTCGTACACCCAAAAAGTGTGTGGGTGCCACATGCGTGATGAGAGGTATCAAAGGGCATAATTAGGATTGCAAACAGCAACATCTGAACCACTGGCCCTGCCTTGCTCCATCTCATACGTGGATCCAGAGCAGGACCAACTGCACCAAAGGGGAAGAGGAGAAACCCAGAGGGGAATCTCACAGGTTCACTGGATTAATGAGCCAACTTTGCAGCAGGTTTACCCAACACCAGCGAGGCAGGTGTGCTCCTGCTGTCCTTGTGACATCTCAGGGGAAGACACAGCCTGGTCCAGAGCAGTGGGCACCACCCAGGCTCTGGGAGGCCTGTGTCTGCTCCTGGTTCTGCTGCCCACTCCAGCCCAGGAGGCTTTGATTTACCCACGCCCCGGCTTCTAAGTTAAGCCAACAGTGACAGCTTGGTTTGTAACCACACTGCTGTCAGGTTGTTACCACTCTTCAGAAGACTGCCTGGCATTCAGTCGCAGCAGGTGAGTCAAGGGACTCTTGTCCAGCTGCTCAGAGCAGACTGGGAACACCTAGGTGGCAGGTTTGCAGCAGCCTACATCCAGGCCAGGGATGCTGGCCATCTCCATGGCTCCTCCTACCCTCGAGCCCACAGAAGCAGAGCAGAGCTGCCCTCTTCTACAGCTCCTTCAGCTCTGACAACCTCATCGCCATTGTGAAAGGGCACAGCGTGCAAAAAGGCTGGCAGGGGAGGCTGCTCTGAGCTGCAAGACGTTTTCAGAATAAAAGTTCTGAATGTATCCTAGGCTGCCTCCAACATCTGGTGAGATCCACCTGCCCACCAAGAACATTCCTTGGTCAAAGGCGCCTGCGTGTCGGCTCTTTGGGCCGAACAAATCCAACCAGGCTACACAAACCTGTTTCAAACTACATGGGATTCATGCAGATGCTAAATGTGCACCCTTCCAGGGCAGTCTCTGATGCCCAGCTGCAAAGCTGAGTCTGCCAGCACAGCACTGGTGACTCTGGGCAGCTGCTGCCTCCTCACGGCTCTTGGGAGCCCACCCACAGGCACAGGAGGGAGGAAGCGAGCAGAAGGACTCCTCCAGTCCTGGCATCCTTGCTGAGGGCATGATGGGTCAGAGCTGCATGATGGCAGGGAGACGGTGTGGGAATTGTTTCCCTCTCCTTTCTGTAAAAAATAAAAAATAATCATAATCATAATGAGTAAGACCTGGAGCTCAGGCTCGCCAGTGCTGTCCAGTAAGCACAAGGTTGGGACATGTCACCCTACGTCCGTAGCACAAAATCTGTCATCCTTCCCACAAGGGTGACCACTCTGCCTGAAGGTTCTTTTTTTGCTTTTCTCACCACAGCATTGATCAAAACCCTGGCCTTTGATATCAGGAATGCTTTTCTCCCAAAGGAGAAAGCCAAAGGGCTGGGTTAAATTTAGGTCTGCCCTCAACCGTTCTGAGCATCAAACAGCATCTGTGCATGTTCTATCACTGATGATAACTTAAAGGAAAACAACTGCAGATCAAATCAATGGCAACTGGTTTTCAAATAGCCTTTTTACAGAGGTAACGTGTTAGCTGACTGAAAAGGAACAGCTCTCTCCCCTCCTCCTTCATCACATGTGGGGAACACATTAAGGCTCTCAACAGACAAAATATGTTCAATTCCTGACCAAGAACTGCTCAGCAGATGGGGAGAAGAAAAAAGAGGAAGGAGGGTATCACTTTTCCCATTTCTGAAGGTGAGAATCCACCTGTCTTCTACACCCACCGTGTTCCCTGTCATTTGCACTGCAAAGACCCAGAGAGCAGCAAGGCAGCTCTATCCTGACAACAGGTAGCCAGCCTCCTGAAATTAGTGGGAATAGTTGCCTGTGCTATAGGGGAACATGTTTGATGGGAATATTTATTCAAAGTGGTTTCAGGTAAAAGGCTGCCGTCCACTCAAAGCAGCATGCTCTTAACCTGGTTGTGGTGGGACACAAGATGCCTTTCTTTCCTGAGTTACTTTCGGAGCTGACTCTGCTTTGAGTGAGGGGCTGGACCACAGACCCTGACAAATCCTGTCCTGTACAAACTCTAGAATAAAAGTGTTTATGTTTTCAACGCTAGATTTCAATGCTGCCAGACCTTTCCTTCAAAATGCCTCTATATTGCAGGTAGAAATTAAAAGCATTTTAGTTATCTTGCTTAACCCACAATCTTTTCTTCTTTCCCAACTCCCTTCTCACCCCAGTGCCATTGTTTCATCTTACCAGAAGCTGGTGGCATTCACTTACAATGACCTCAGTTTAAGGGTTTCGGAATCATCTGTAAAAAATAAATCCATTGTTTTGGTCAGCTTGAACAGACATGAGTGAGCCAGGGTGATTCACTGCCTGCTGAGGCACTGTTTTAGCTGCAGGTTAGCCCCTGTAGATGTAGTCCTCTTTGCCCTGAATAGCTGTTCTGGAGGCACAATCAATGAGTCTTAATTGTCTTCAGATGTCCAAAACTGCAGTAAAACCAGTCTGCTCCTTTAGGCACAGGTCCTTCAACCAAAGGTGCCATCGAAGAAATCTCCTGTCCAGCTACTTCTCTATTCAAACCTGGAAGATGGACCTCGAGCACTGATGGAAAAAGGAAAGCAGATCCTGTCAGTGCTGGTAGCAAGGGTCCCTGGTTGGGCTTGGTTATGCACCGTGGTTGTGGCCATGTGGAGCAGGATTTCCCAGGCACTTCTCAGGCCCAGCTCTTCACAGCTTACGAATAATAAACCTACAGGTCTCTTCATTTCTTCGTTTTGTGGTAGCACAGCTCACACAGCCCTCATGTATGGTCTCCCTTTGCAGTCTGTCATCAAAGGTTCATCATGAGTATCACTCACAGCCACCATCACAGAGCAGTGATTTATTAAGCTCTAGTTGACAGGAAATAGCAAGGAGAATAAATAGAATGACTTCAGCTGTTTTCCTGGTTTATTCAGCAGATATTTGAGGACACACACAAATAACTCTAGCCTTGCCACGGAGCCAAAACCCAGCCATGGTGTCATTTGAGAACTCTACCTGTTCTGCTGTTGGCTGTGCAGTTTTTGTGAAATGAATGTGCACAGGCTTAGCTGATATCACTGCAGCAACACTCTCAGCCAGCTGGGAGGAAATGGGGCAATAATTTACAGAAACAGCTGAGTATTTCTGTTCAAAAGCATGCTTGTGGCTGCTGCACTCTTACCTGAAGGCTTGATTGTCTGATGCAGTTTGGAGTCATGTCAGTTAACGATAAAGTTTAACTAATTGCTATTTATAGAGAGCGCTTGAAGGTCTGTCACTGGAAATGTTAATAAAAGCTCAAGATAGAGTCATCCAGTCATCCTGCATGTCTTTTATGATGGGTTTTTGGGGTGTTTTTGGTTTGATTTTTATTGGGTGGGCTGTTGCTCTGTGCAAGCCTTCCCCTGCATGACCTTGGCTCTCTTAATAAACAAAGTTAAAGCACACAAATGAGGGGGTCTTCAAAATTTACCAGGAGGATTGATCTCAGAAGCTGTTGGAGATATCCTGGTTGTCATAAAGCTTCCACAAAGATATTTCTTTCCACCCCCCTCCCCTTCTGTGATTGGATCCGAGCTCTGCTGTCTTTCTGCATGCCCAGCTTTCCATCAGAGCTGCAGTGACATGTGTCTGCCTCCTTTGTCCTCACCACAATGACTGATGTGCACAACCTTGACTTCAGTCAAGCTGCCCTTTAGTCGAGTCACTGTGCCCTGCCAAAGAACATCGAGCCGAGCGTCGAGCTGCAGGTGGAAATATCTTCTGCAAGGAGCAAAGTAACCTGGGCTGGGAGAAACATCCATCTGGGAGCCTGTGTGACCTTAGCCCTGGGTAAGCCCCGTGGGAATGGGGGTCCGAGCTGCCAGCAAGGCATGGGAGGGCTGGGAGCCAGCCACACACTCTAGGGAAAGATGTCCATAGGAATTAGAGGGAATGCAGGAAATAACTGCCTGTTATACCCGTTGTCACACAGGTCCGTGCACTAGTCACCCCACCGAGGACTTCGTGGACAAGTGGGATGGGATGGGATGGGGTTTTCCAGTCGTGGAGTTTGATCCTATCTCTACTGTTTCAAGGCCAAGGGCAAAACCACACACTGGGTGTGGATCCCTTTTCCATCACAGCCTGTTCCATCCTGGCAAACGTTGTTTAAAAGGTTTACGTGTCCTCTGAAGACTGTTCCCATAATAGCACATCTATACATCATTGCAGGCCCTGGGATTTCATGCAAATCCTTTTTGGATTGGAACACGGAGACAGTAAATGAATCATGGATACAATTTAGAGATGCTGGTTTTGGCTAGATGTGTTGTTCTGCCTTGCAGTCAGAGAAAAACTTGGCAGTTGGATAGACAGGAACAAAGACAGAGAGTGGAAGATGAGGACAGGTCTCTGTACTGACAATCTGGAGTTACTGGGGGAGGAGATGATGCCTTTGTCTCCTGGCTGTTGCAAAGTCTTTCTCACTGCATGGAATCTTAAGTCTCTGATGAAACTGCAGCACGGCAGTGCTCTCACTCATCTTGATGCAGATTCACTCGCCATCGACTGGCCATTCAGAACTGCTCTGGTTTCAGGTGGATGTCACTTCACTGAGCGCTCATGGATGTCAGATTGATTTAGCTACACTGCTCGTTTATAAATTTCTTCGCAGCAGAAGTTAAAGTTCTTGACAGAGCCTTTAGAGAATCCTCTGTGGACCCTGGATAGATGGCAGGAGTCAGACTGCAAGGTGAGGATCACACTGACAGAGAGCTGAGCACCTCCTGTGAGTCACTGCTGCATGCTGAAACGCCAGGGATTTCAGTATGGCAGCAGGAAAGGCCAGCCTGCGTGTGAGTCACCAATCCTGATACTGGATTTGCACGGGAACCAGTACCACAAACTCCACTGCAAGTCCAGGCAAAGGTCTTCCCACAGCAAGTTTTACATCCAAGTTTCACAAAGCTGTGCTCGCTGTCATTTAGCAGAGCAATACTTAGCACAAGGAAAGAAGAAGCAGATATCTATGTGAAAAAAATTCGTGAAGATAGCCCCACCTGAATGTTTCCCTGTCTGGCTGCTTTCCACTCCTTCTCAGACTTTGGCTGTTCCTCCACCATTTCTGGTCTTTGCTCAGTCTTTTCTACTTGCCCAAGGCTCCTAGTGGATCTCTTAATAGTTTTGGACTAGGATTCATCAGAAAATCTGCTTGCTGCAAAAAGTATGATCTAATGGGGAAGTACTAAAAATGCCACTATGGTTTTACAAGAACTTAAGCTATGACATTAAAAAAAAAAAAAGCAAGCAAACAAAAAAATGCATAAAACATTAACAGCAATGAAGAATATGGCACCTCCCTCCCCAGCACTTCTCATTCCAAGAAATATGATTCAGTATTCATCTAGCTTGAGCACTGCTGCGAAGAAAACAAGGCCTTCATTTACTTGTTTGTTGAAAAATTGTTTTGCTCACTCCCCTCTCCATTTAATTTGTGCCATATGGATGTTGTGTATGTATACGTGTCACCATCCACTTGAATCTGAGGGGCAAAGTTGAGGATTCCTTGGCCTGCCAGCCACATCTCCCATTTCAGGCACGGGCACCTCTCACAGCCCTGAAAACTGGCATTTTGTGGCTGTGTGTCCATGGCAGAGCCAGGCAGGATTGTACCTGGCGTGCTGTTCCCGAGGTGCAGAACTCAACACAATGTCCCACTCCATCTCTGGGAGCCTCTTTGAGGCTGAATTTCTGCCTCGTTTTTCCTAATCTCCCCGACTCCTGAGTCCCAAACTGAAATACCCAGCAGTTCTCTGAAAAGCTTATGCAAAATGGAGCAGCTTATTGGACAAACACTACTCTGAGAGATTTCATCCCACATGGTTGTTTCCTCCATCTTCTCAACAAACCCTCTCCAGGTGCTTTGTTAGTTTTCTTAGGCAGGAAGGATTTCCATTCTATTAGCTGGAAAACTGCTGCTTCAGCCACAATTCCTGCAATAATGAATAACACAACAAGAACAACAAGCCAACAAGCCCTGACATTTATAGCAGTACATTAGAAAAATCCTTTTTTTTTTTTTTCTGCGAGGTGGAAGAAGGTATTACACAAGAGGGAAAAATCCTTTCCAAATCTCCTTGCTGTTGGACACATAATCTGCTTGGTAAGGTGTTTAAAAACCAACACTTATGAGGTATGTGTCAGCCTCCAAAAGTAAATAAATACCTAATTAGATGCTGTTGCACTGGCTTGCAGCAGTGGCCAGGCACCTTCCTCAGGAATTCCTGTGCAGGAGAGCTGAGCAGGGAAGGAGCATAATGCCCCAAGCTTGTGTAACAACTTCAATCTGTTATGTACATCAGCACGCAGGATGTATAGACAGACCCTGTGCAACAACCACGGAAAAAAATCAACTCCCATCCCTTCTTTTGGACTAGGATACAGATTGGCTTGCACTGAGGATTAGCATCAGTTGTAAAACACATCCATCCACAAGTGAGTTTGAGATAATTTTTCTTCTTCATTTCAAAAAAACTGTTGGGACCGTTTAGACCTTTTGATAGGCTTTTATTTTTTTTTTCTCTTTGCTGATTTAAACTCCTCATTTCAATAGGCTGCACTGGTCAGAGGGAAAGGAGTGGTGGTGTTTTGGCAGAGCTTGCTGGAAGCCCTGGACTCCTGTGTTTTGAACTGCTAAGCTGAAAATGAAAATCTGCTGCTGAAATGCTTTTACATTATTTTTCAAAATACATTTAATGTCAAGAGTTTCCAAGCAGCCAGCCTTTTTCAGCTGTAACACAAGGAATATTTCTGAAAACAGCTGGGAATTGTCAAGATAATAGAAATGTTAGAACATGTTTAAAAGTCACTAATTTATAATTAACTAGACCTGTAACTGTTTTTTAAAACCCCAATATTAGTTTAAAAAGACATACAGAGATAGAGTCCTATAGCTAAATCATCTCTCACATGTATCTAAAATTCTGAATACTTTATTTCTCAGATAAAAAGTCTATGACTGGATTTCCACCAGTCACAGAGCCAGATGGAACACTGTCACATTTTCCATGAAACATTTCCATTTTAACTAAAGCAACAACAATGACAATAATTTGGGAAGCAGGCTACTGTCAATTCAACTACTTCCTTCCAGAGAAGCCCACTGGAGACTCTTAATCCCTCCTGTGAGTAGTGGACCCACAAACCAAGGACCAGAAGCATAGAAAAGTAATTAATAAATATGCTCCTGCTTCTTTATTGTACCAGCAGAGAAAAACAAGGAATGCTGTGAATTTTGTATTTCATGGACAGGCACAGTAAACTACCCAAAACACACAGTGTGTGGAATATTATGTGTTGAATTCAGTAGTAATTAGTCAAAATTTGGGTTTCTCGTCAATTTAAAAAGCTTTTGGGGACACCTCATCTCCTCCCTGTGTTTTATGAGCCCAGAGAGATAATTGTCTTTATGTCCCCTTTGATTATTCACCTTCATCCTTTCTGTGAGGATTTTCACCTAAACTTCCCCTGTAAGAACCCTCCTTGTTTGGGACTCACATTCTAGGCTGGTTGCCATCCCAAAACAACAAGACAGCCCAAAATCTTTCCTCCTTGTGTTCCAGGTCCCTTCAGACAAGTGAGCTTTCTCAAACCAATTCTCCAATCTAAGTAGTCACTACTCGTCCCTTCATTTAATTTAATCACCTGTAAGCTCACGTGATCCAAGCTTGGTATTCCTGCTGCCTATCAAGTTGAAAATAGCAGAGTCTTTGATGGATCATTAATTCCTTGAGCAAGAAACCTCCCAGCTGTTGCATCCCTTTATGATTTTTTTTCCCCCTTTTTTCCCTTCTTCTTCCTGGGACCTTTTCCCTTTCCCATGAGCCTGCACTGAGCTGGATAAGAGGAGTCCTAGCCCTCCTAGCCCTTGGATGCTGCAAGGAGCCAACGCTGAGGGGGGCTAAGTTGGCAAAAACTGGCACTGGAGCAGCTGGTTCACGGCAATTACACATGTGCTGGTGGGGGGAGGTTTCTGCACGTCTCCTCTCTCCAATCTCTTGCTCCAGGTTGGTTGTGCCTTTGCCTCGGAAACCTCCAAGGACAGAGGTAAACTCACACGACACAAGCCCGCATCCAGCTGCTTTGCTGGTTGAGAAAAATAGCTGCCAGACAGACAGACAAGCCCTGTGCGCAGAAGGAACACCCAAAACTTGTGACCCGCAATAGCTGGGGTCAGCTACCCTCTTTTAATTAATTATGTGTCAGTTCGTATAATTAAAAGTGTGCCAAATTAATTGCTAGCGAAGGCTGCAGAAGATTTATGCTAAAACAGGAATAAGTAATAATTTGGAGCAGGACAGGGCTGTGTTATCCCACAACTGTTCTTGTCATTACACATGAAACAAAGCTCTTGTTCTGACCCTTTGTTTCTTCGCTTGGCACTTGAGAAGATCCAATTAGTTGCAAATTACATCAAGCCCCAAGCTCTTCTTTTCTTTTTAAATATAAATTTAAATCTGGGTCTAAGGAAACCAGAACACCAGCAGGGTTTCATAGACTCAGAAAGCACGAGCCTCCCTTTTTGGAGGAGCTTGATTTCCTAAGGAGGTTCCCCTCCAGCCTCACCAGTCCAAAGCAGCACATGGGCCCATGTATCTGTTCACTAGGAGTGTAACTACATTGGAAACTCCCTTGGCTTGCATAAGGACCATTTCAGTCAAAGCCCAGGATGTTTTCATTTGCCAGTGTTACCTCCAAGTCTCAGGAGGTCCAGGTGGTCTCCCTCAAGCACCTAGGTGTCCAAAAACCTGGCCTCCACACTGACACCGTGCATCAGTTTTGGTGTCAGGAAGAGGGCACGTTATAAACATGATCTGAGCAAAATGTCAGGATCAGAGAGAAGAGTAGGAATATGAGCCAATCCATCCAAAACTCCCTTGTGGGCATGGTGTTCGAGTTTTTCAGAAATGAAACAAAACAGGGTGGCAGGGGGTGGGGATAGATTCTCCATTGCCCTAAATGACACATTTTGGAATACACTCCTTCATGCTGTTATAAATCCAGTATTCTATTAGGAAAAAGGGTGACTTTTTTTTTTTTCAGTAGGTTATTAAACAATTCACACTGAAATCCTATGATTTCACTTAAAAGACTGGGAAAAACAGCTCCTGTAATATGGAAATAAGCAAAATTTCATTTCAAAGATTCACCCTCATGTTATGCAAATCCTATAAAGTCCTCTGAAGTGCACCACTTTCAAGCTCAGCTTTAATGTCCCACATGTTGTCATAATTCTGGAAACCGGGCAAGATGAAAACATGACCAGGATTGCACAGAAGGATGAGCAATGGGAGAACAGGGTATTTACCTGCAGTATCTGCAAGCTGCTTGAAATTTCAGACTTGGCCTTTGTATTTTAGCCTGCTCTTTTTGTTACATCAGAGAAGAACAAAATTTCATTTGCCTTGGCCAGTCACAGTACCCACCTTAGGTAGAAGGCAAGGAGTAGTGCACTTCATGGGTTTTGAAATGTGGGGCATTGCTGCCCCAAAATCCTCCTGTGCAGCAGGAAAAAGAAAATGGGAATGCAGAGGATGGAGTCCTGTCCTGCAGGGAAGTCCTGCTCACAGGAGTGTTTCTGCCCATGGGATTTCTTCTGGGGGTTGCCAGATCCTTTGGCAAATATGGGAGCAGGGCATTGGGAAGCAATAGTCCAATCCTGACTCCACAAAAACCAACCCTCTTTGCAAAGATCAGCCCATGACTGCCACCGTGCAGCCTCATCCAGAGGACAGGTGATCAGAAAGATCTTGCTGCATTTTATTTCTTTAAACCATGGACAAAAGATATTGATGGGCAGAGAAAGACAAAGAGATGCTGGAGCTCCTGACTTTCCTCTTCCTTGATGCGTGGGCACATCTTTCCAGCTTATTCTAGCAATGAGTGTGTTTAACAAGACAGAGCAGTGAACATAGAGCCCTTGCTGGCCCCATCTGTGATCTCAAACCGCTCTGAGGTCCATGGAGTGAGTGGGGCTGGATTTCTCTGGGAAGGGCAGCACGCACTTCAGGCACTGCAGAAGGAACTGGTGTTGGGCTTGTCTCAGTTTGTCACTCTCAGACCTGTGTCCAAGAGAGATCTAAGATTCACTGCACATACCTTGCTTCAGTGCAGCCAAAGATGTTTTCCAGGGATTAATGAACAAACTGACTGACAGCTCGGGGAGCAGCAGAGACCATGAACCTTGTGGGATGCTAATTTTCTGCTACCTGTCAAGGATGTTAGCAACTGGAAATAACTCCCAAACAGCAACTAGGTTTGGGGTTGGTTTGAATGGGTAATGCTGCTCTGACTGGACTTCCTTGCGTCCTTTGTAGAGAAGCTGCACTTTTTTACTTCAGCTGCTACCACCTGTCCCCTGTGCCTGAGACGGCCCAAATTTGCAGGTTCCTTCAGCTTTGCACTCAGTTACCACAGGACAAAGGGCTGTGGGGCTGACTGCCTCGGTGCCCTGCTTGGGTGGCACGGATGGTGCTTCACCCCACATTGCACAGCCACAAAATTTGCCCTGAACCTCCATTTTCCTTGCCAGAGACTGGGAGCAAGCTGGGAAGGGCACGAGCTGCTGTCAGAACACAACAATTTTGCCATCAACAGCTGTGTTTCCATGGCTGCAAAACACACAGCAGAGTCCTGGCCTGCCTTGCCTTATCCCATCCTACTGACTCACAGCATCGCACACTCTGCTGGGAAGGGACTTTAGGAACATCCAGGGGTAGACATCCTTTGTATCTCTGGGTGGCTGTACCATTCTGGGGCAGGACTTCTGCTCACTGTCAAATCCGAGCTTCCAGAAACAGTTTCTGGCTGTTACCCCTTGTTATATTGTCTATCACAACCACCCTCAGTGTAAAATCCTCTCAGGAATCAACTAGCCGCTCCTAATTTTGGTGTCCATAGGAGCAGAAGGGAATAAAGGCAGAGATAACCAGGTACTTCACCTTACACTGGGTAAACACCCCCAAGAGAAACTTGTAAAATTGCCATGTGGGTGCTGAAACAAAGCACAGCAGAAGCAATGCATAACGCTGATTAAATTTAAAAAAAAAAAAAGTCACATTAAAATTGTAAAACCGCGCTTATGAAAGTTACAGATTTTCATTTCTTGATCCTTTTTCAGAATACAAAGTGAAAAAAAAATCACATTTTTTAAATCTTCCACATAATACACCTTTGAGAGTATGAATCATGATTTTCTTCATTTTTATTGCTTAGGACTAATGTATTTGTTTAAGGGACTCACAAAAAGTTTTTGTTGCTTTCCCACTTCTCTAGGTTTGAAGATTTTGGGTTTTTATTAATTTGCTGTCTTCGCTGTCAGAGACAGAAAGTAACTAAAGAACTTTTTCTTCTGATCTCTAGGTTTTTTTTTTTTTTAAGTTGAAGATATTGTAAAAGCTTGCAGAGGGAGAGGAAAAAAAGGGAAATCCCACCCAGAATAATCCATCTTCTAACATTCAACATGCCTATGCTAGATGTAGATAACTTTCAAAAGCAAAATTGAAGCAGCAACAGTCAGTTCAATAGCAAACTTCTTTTGGGGCAATTATTTAATAATTTACCTTTTAAAAGGTGGAGTCTACAGCCTCTAGTACCAAATTCAGCTAACTCTGAAGTAACTACAAAAGAACCTCTTCATTACAAATGGGAAAGTAAGGTTGCTCTGCCTATTTTTATTGCACGTGTGCTGCCAGAAATAAAGCCATGAGCAAAGACCAGAGCCTGTAACAGCCATCTCTGGAGAGGGCATCCAAGGAATAACACGAGGCTGGAAGCCAAAAACCAGGCCAGCTTTGCCCAAAGGGATGGACTGGCCTGGCAGAGCCACCCTTGACTCAGCCACTGATTGATACAGGAGTTCAGACCAAGCGCAGCAGAATCACATTAATAAGTAAGTAAGTATTGTCTTCTAATTACCCCATCTCACAAATAATCTGTGCCAGGGCCCTAGGTTTGAGAAGAGAGCCTTGCCAGCAGAGATGGCAGTGTTTGGGTAGATAAAACCCCCAGCATCCCAGTCTCTGAGGTCTGAGGGCTGCTAAGCTGAGCTCAGAGAGCATTGGGACCTGAGACACGTCACTGGTGTCTCACTTGCCCCAGCAGTGAATAATGCACTAAGATGCTGAATATTAAGGGCATTTCTCAACTACTGGTGCAGGATCCCCCATTCACTCGTTTTCAGAAGTAACCAGCATGTGGATCAGATGTGCATCCCTTTGCCTGCAGAAAAAATGGGGCAAACATCAGCTGGAAACGTGTCCTGTGGGAAAGGCTGGGCAAGCAAACTGTGCTGCTGTGAGGACAACAGGAGAAACGGGTAACAGGAACTGCCCAGACAGTTTGCTGAGCAGAATCTCACACATTTTGGGGAAGAGGAATTCTCGCACCAAACTGCCCCTTTCCCATCATCTTAAAAGAAAAAGCAGACTTGCAGACCTTGAGGAAAGACAAGGCACTTTCCTCACGTTTAAAACTGACTGATTTTAAGAAGTTTTAATGACAGCATTGATGCTTTGCAGGGACTGGGGTCTAGTGCAAATGATAGAGGTGCTTGGGTCTGCTTAACTTCTCTGTGGCCCATGGTTTTGTTCAATTCCCTCCAGATATCCAGGTCACCTGCTTTTCTTCTCTCATTTCCCTGCCTCATTACAGCTGCAGACCAGGGCTCCCCTTTTGTGTCATGCATAGCAAAGAGGGCTTTCCCTTAGCAATGTGGCCAGGAGAAGCTGTTTCCATTGCATATAAAACTTGCTCCAGGGGTTACAGGCTGGCTGGAGTTTTCCATTAAGCCTCCTCCAAACGACAGAGCTCTAGTTTTGACCCAGCATTACAGAATGCAGGTTTGTGCACTGGTGTTGCTGTTCTTTGCCGTGTTTTTCCTGCTTTTCTTTATTACAGAAATCACATGTGGTGAGATATGCTTTGTTAAATTGGTTATGTAAACGAGCTCACAATTTCCCTTCAATTCAATTACTTAGAAATCATAGGATTGTAGAATCGTAGGATCATAGAATCATCATAGAGTCATAGAATCACAGAATCATCATAGAATCATAGAATCACAGAACCATAGAATCATAGAATGGCTTGTGTTGGACCTTAAAGATCTTCCAGTTCCAACCCCCTGCCATAGGCAGGGACACTTTCCACTAGATCAGGTTGCTCAGATCCCCATCCAGCCTGGCCTTGAACACTTCCAGGGGCTGGGAATCCACAGCTTCTCTGGGCAACCTGTGCCAGTGCCTTGCCACCCTTTGAGCAAAGAACTTCTCCCTATCATATAATCTAAATCTCTCCTCTGAAAGCCTTTTTGGCTGCTGAAAAAAAACTCCAACCAGAGAAATAAACATGATGACAAATACAGTGAGGTAACATATGGTGTTTTCAACTCTCTTTGCAGAGGGAATTCTCTTACTGGCCCTGAATCCCAGCTTCCCAGGCCCTGAATGTTTATTGCATCTTACTAAACCACAGACTAGGACCTATCACTTTTGAAACCCTTGCCTGTACTGCCTCAACTGACTCACCACAAATATTTACCATGTCATAAGAAATAAAGGCAGGATCCAGATAGTGGAAAACCATCAGTTCAAACCATACTAACTGAGAGATTTTTGGAAGAGAATTCAGTAGGAAGGGGTGTTCTGTTCTCTTCCTTTTACTAGTGCAGAAGGGGAGGGAAAATGGAAAAGAAACTGGAAGGGAAGGAAGGAAAGAAGGAAGGTAAAAGAAATGCTATTTTGGTGATGATGATAATAATAATAATAATAATAATAATAGTACTAATACCCAAAAGGGCAAAGAGATTTAAAAAATTCCATGGAAATCTTGGATTCATGGAGGTATTAAGGTACTCACAGAAGCTCCCTGACAAAGTACACATTTTGAGAACAGAGCCAAATGGAGAACCTCTTGCATGTCCTAAAAGCAACAGACTGAACAAAACTTCTGCAGGGAAGTTGTGCAGTCTTGTGCCGTGACAGTTATCAGGCATCCAGCTCCTCAGAAATGGCCCTACAGCATCAATTCTGCCCAAACAAGGATCTGTCATTGCTGTTGTTGAATATCCAGTGTCACAGTCAACACACGTATTTGCTTATATGAGCAGGGCCCAATAATTCAATACATATCTAACCCTTGATACAATAATATTATTTCCTTCTGCTTAAAGTGGCAAAACAGGAGTTTTATTTCTGTGTTTCTTGAAGGCACTATTGAATGTAGGTGGAGGGCAGGGACAGGAGCTGTAGGGCACAGCAGATGCTGTCAGAGCCCCACCTCTCCTGGTACCTAGAGGTGGATTTTCCCTGAGCTCACACTGTCAGGGCTGGCTCCACAGTCAGGTCCTAGCAGCAACGTGAGTTTCCAGCCATCAGCTGACTTGCAGGAAAGCTGTCCTGTGTACACCTGCAAAACCACAGTAAATGTGAGCTGGCTTCCTTGCTTAGCTTTGATATCCAGCCATTTGGCTGTGTGTCTCCCCACACAAGGATAATCCTTAAAATCTACCTTCCCATCATGGTCCAAGCCAAGATCCAACTCCTCTGAGTTCCTGGCATGAAGTAGCAGTTATTAATTTGACAGAAAGCTTTTATTTGTAATTTTGTAAAATTGGCCTGAGCTACAGGGTTTGCTTTTCAACTTTTTCTGTTTGCCAGGAGGTTGGATCTGAATACTGGCATCCCTCTACCTTACAAAATTTATGAAGCATAAAAATGTGGCAGGAATGTTACTGCTCTGCAAACATCAGATACTAAAGTATTAATTGCTATTCTCACTCTTCTTCTACTGTGCACAGTTTGGAAATCAGAAATAAGGTTTTTCTCTAATTTACACTGATTGAAATAGAGCTCATTCAAATCCCGAAGTTTTTTTTAGTGCCAGAAGTCAGGTGCATGGAGGGGTTTTAATAACATGAGGTCCCACAGGACTCATCAGCTCCCACTGAAGAGTAATATCACACACAATTTACCTAGGGAGTTTCAATCCTGAACCCAATTGACCTCACTGACAGACCAAAGGACAATGAGCAGCAATACCCTTTGATCACTGGGATATTGGACTGCCAAAAGCACTCCTGCTCAGCGTGAGAGGAGGGAAAACTGTTAATGCTCCTCAGGAGGTAGCTGCAAGATGTGTCGGATGTGTGACTGGACAAAAACCTTAATTGTGCATTTCAGAAGAACATCCAACTACCACTGAGCCAGGAGAGACACTCATCTTCCTGTTCTCAGCTTCTCAGCTCACTGTCATGCAGAAGCCTCAGAAAATGCAGACACAACTGTGCTGTTTACCAACCCACCCCGAAACAGGATCTCAAAACACACGGACTGAGGCATTTGCTCAAGGCAGCTCAGATTCTGTGGGGGAGCCTGTGTTGAACCAGGAGTTCATTTGCTGGGTTCACAGATTGTTCAGTACACCTCGACTGTGGCTGGGACAGGGGCAACCCAGGGCTGGCTAACATCTAATTGGAGCTCCTCTTGCTTTCCAAGTGCGCCCATGGCTTCCTATTCTTTCTCTGTACTTCCAGAAGAGTGTCTGGATCTGTTTCCTCTGTACCCTTCCCAGGCTGAACGAGCCCAGCTCCTGCTGCCTCTCCCAGCACCCTGAGTGCCCCAGCCCTGACCACCTCAATGGCCCCTGCTAGACCCTGCTACCCTCGATCCAGGACCTCAGCACAGCATTCTGATGTGGCCTTGACAGTGCACAGCCTGTGCACCAGGGCCCTCACCTCTCCTGCAAAGCTTCTTTCTAATCTTTTTGCCCCGGTTTGTCGTGCTGGCGGTTGGGTTCAAGCTGCAGGACTTGACATTTGCTTTGGTTAAACTCCCTAAAGTTCCTGAATAGAGGATCTTGCTTCCACATCGACTTTTTTTTTTAATGTACTAAGAGGAAAACATAGAAAAGCTGACATTTTTCTGACACATCCTTAATCTGTTTAATTTTAGTTACTGGCATTGGAAAAATTGAATCCCCACCTACCCAGTTCTCGCTTAGGCTATATTATTATTTTAAGACATTTTAAAATATTCTTGAATCCCAACCATAAACTGTAGGAAAAAAAAAAGATGTCAGAAAAGAGGTTACAGATTTGAGCTTCCCTGCTGTCAATTCTCCCACACACACCTGTGCCCTACTGCTGATCTGTGAGTTATTGAAAGAGTATCCCAGGGAGACTAAACGTATATCTAAAATAAGCCACAGAGATTTCCATCCATTCAGGCAAACAACCTAAAAAAAAAAAAAAGAAAATTAAAAAAAAGAAAAAATATCCATCGGGGGAAAAAAAAAGCAAGGAGAAGTGATTCTCCTAGTGAGAAAGTCTGAGAAGCTGCAAGGCAAAAATATCAGTGTGTGTTCTGGCACCTTTTCCTTTGCCAGGGTTCAGTTTTTGTGTTTGTTTCTTAATTGCAGTAATGTGTAATGTGTAAAGCTTATCTGGCCAGAACTGCCATGGGTTTCACCCAGCCATTGTCTCTCCTGGCTGCTGCAGGGTGTGTGCTGTTGCATGAGCCATAGCTCAGAAGGTGCAGCCTGGAGAGTCTAGGGATGAGCAGTGAGGAAAAGAGCTCAGCCTGACTTAAAAGGAAAACTGTCTCGCCTAGAAACCATTAAATGCTGCCAGCCCCCAGATTTTTATCATTTTGATTCACTGTTGAACTGTAGCTTCCAAAATAAAACGTGTTTTGATAACCTGTCTGTGGTGCACTTAGCATTTGGGGCTACGGGTGTTGTCAAACGCCTTTTTGGGTTGTAGATGCTGAGGGTGACAAGGAACAGCCCCTTCAAGCCTGTTTTCCAACGTATGCCTGATGAGGGCAGGGAACAGCCACCCAGCCCGATGCTGACATCCACCCTTAGGTTCCCACAGAGCTTTTTCCCTGTCTCTGGGTTGGAAGGGACCTCAGGAGGCCTGGTGCTCCAGACTTGCCTTGCCTTTGGAGCAGGACCGTTGCCAGCACTGGATCAGGTCTGTCATGGATCTGTCCAACCAGATCTCAAAACCTTCCTGGACCTGACAACCCAGCTCCTCACCAAGTGTGCTACAGCTTCTCTAAACACCCAGCCTGATTTTCAAACACGACTCAAGGTTGCTAAAAGTGACCGTGTCCTAAGCAGGCTGGAAGTGAGAGAACCCTGAACAAATAAATCTACTAGAGCTTGGGATGCACGTCAATGCATCCAAGTGAATTCCTCCTCAATTTTTCACAGAACAGCCAAAAGGATAAATAGCCCAAGAGATGGGAAAGCAAGACATTGGGGTTTTATTAATGGACACAAGAAATTTTTTGCAGACAGGTCTTCTCTATGGGAAGAATTGATACATGATTGCAAGTGAATACGACATCGCTGAAAATCTTCCTTGGTCTTCTTTGAAGGAAATATTCCAAAAAATGAAGAAATTCTTTAGTGGAAGATAGACTATTGTAAAGATATATTGGGGGAGAAACAAGAGAGAAAAGAAGAGAAAAACTTCGAAAAAAAGCTCAGAAAATATCACATATCATTGTTACCCGAAAAGAACACACAGAGTCTTAAATGTCTTTTCGTAGCATCTCTGTTTCTTAGTGACTCAGACCAGGATGTTTTGCTGTTGAAAACTGAGCACACCTGCCCAATTATTTTACTAATTTGAAGGTCTGTCTGATAAAAAAATATGCTCTGGGTTTAACATATTTCACTAGAAATAGCACATCCTAAGTACCAGAAAGAGGTTCATGCTGTAAAACAGTAAAGTCATGACTAAAAGGGAGGCTGCTTAATTGGCTCGTAATTTCTCTCAAAAGCAATGGAAAAAATCAGCTGATTGCAGTATGACCATGTCAGTGTTTCCAATAGTTACAAGACAAAAAAGAAATGTTAAGTGGTGAAGATTCCTAGGCAAATAGTTTCTTTGTTTTTTTTAAGAAAACAAACCCCACAGTTTATTTTATGCAGACAATAGAGACTTTAAGAGCTACAAAATCCTTAAAAGCAACCCTCAAAGGCAAAGTGTGAGCCCTCCTAATTCCAGGGCAGACAGAGCCAGGAGGCAGCAGATGATGCTTTGCAGAGGGGGCAGATTCCAGGGGGGCTTTCACAAGTGCTGGGGAAAACGAGATTCTCCATCCAAGAATGTTTAAATCCTAGGAGCACCTTTGCCTGGCACGTTCCTTTGGCTGTGCCAGCCCCTTCAGGGAGCAAAGTCTGCAGGACACAGAGCTTCTTTGCTCTGGTCAATGGCTGATTTCCAAGAGCTGGAACGTGGCACGTGGTCCGGCTGTGCTACTCCGGTGGGTTTTATTTGGCTGTGGCAGGTGCTACCAAAATGAGCTCAATCTGTTCTGGGAGTGAGGAGATGCTTTCCACTAGAAGATTTGCCATTTCCTCCCACTCCTGAGGCCTCCTGTGTAGAGTGAGCTGTTAGTAACAGGGCATGGGATGAGAAGTTTTCCAGACATCATACACCATCTTCACCCACTCCAGGGATGGGGTTGACGTCACAGCTCCCATCTACTCACACTCAGAGATGTGCATTTTCCCTACTTCCTTTACTAACTCACCTAGAAAAAGTCAAAAATCAGTGTGTTTCAATTATTTGTTTTAAAGTGCAATCCTTTAATCCAGTGCAATCCCTGTCTCCTTGTTGGGAGAGTGATAAACATTTGAGAAAGAAGTGAATGCCCTAAAGCTGACAGAACGCAAATACGGCTTTTTTGGGGCCTGCGTTTGTGGCACCATGGATGAGGCTGCACAGTGCTACAAATAAATTGACCTTGTTGTTTTGTCAGTGTCCTTGAGTTTTGATTCATCATTCATTTGTGCCCCAGCTCTCCACCATAAGAATGTCTGTGAATTTATTCCCAGTAGACTACCCTGTCACAGGGGCACCTCCACCAGCAAAGCATTTTGGACAAGGTAGAGCAGTCATCACCCGTGTGTTTCGGGTACCCTGAGGGTCAGGAATACAGAAAATTATCACTGTAAGAAAGTTAAAGCCATCAGAGTATTGTTCCAGCAAAGCAATTACATGCACACTTTTTTTTGGTCAAAGCAACTAAACAAAGATCTTGAGCATTTGGCAAAAGCTGAGCAGAGAAATTGTAGTTTAAACCTAATAAAGCTCTCATACCAAGTACGTCCTAAAACCCTGCACATTGATTAAAATGTTTGATTTTTGATTTTTTTTTTTCCAAGGACTAGAAGAAATATTTCTTAAAGCTGAAATATGGAGACCAGTCTCTCATTTAGCAGGCAGGGCTAAGTGCAGGATAAGATACTGTGGCAACATTCCCTGCACAGAACACTCCTGGGAAGATATTTATTTAACAAAATGCAAGAAGCAGGTACAAGAGCCTTTCCCTCAGCTGCTGCAGGACACAGCAGGGATGATTCCAAAGCCTTTGCAGCTAACACAGGGACAAGTTAACACTGAAGACAGCACTGTCCAAGTCACTGAGCTCTCTCCTACACCAGAGTAGTGCTGTCTGGGCAGCTGAGCCCACACCACAGCTCCTACATTTGGCAGGACACTCTGAAGCCAACCAACCAGCCAAGGATGAGCAGAGAAGGAAAATTTGTTTCACCCCAAGCAGAACACTGGTAAATTACCACATGAATCTTACAAATGAGACACAGGGAACACCTGGTTGGGAAGGCCTGATTTAAAACCCATTTCCCAGTCCAATCTGTACTTGGACCTTGGCTTTCCAAATATGAAAGTTTTGTTGCCAGATGAACCTCATCACAGCCTGTCTTCTGCCATAATTGAGTTTCTGCCTCATCATCCAACAGAGAAATGACTCAGCATCAATTATGGGAGGAAAGTGTTGTTTCTGTCTTCAGTCATTTCCTCCTCTGTCTCAGGGAAAAATACCAAACCAAACTTAACCAAACCAAACCAAAAAAAAAGAACCTCTATTCTTGAGGTCATTCCAGTGTTTTAAAAATCAGTTTTGTTTTAAGTCCAGGAGGTTGTCCAGGGTACATCACATCCTTCTAACCAGAGAAAAGGCATCATGGCAGATCCTGTTTGGTGAGTCAGCCCGGAGAAAATAATGTTATTATTGCTTTATTCTTATTTTCTACCTTATTTTTTTTTGGCAAAGCAGAAATATCATGTGAGAAATACTGGCTTTTAAAATTGATTGCAGTTTCCACCCCTCAAGGAAGGCTGAACCATTCCCAACCAGCTCTGCTAAGAGCAGAATTTATACTTTTTCCACCTTAGTTTTCTATCAAAGCTTTGCCCATTTTTAATCAAAAACCTTCTTGATATACAAATGTGTGGGCAGCAAAAGGGCTCTAATATCCAAGAAGTGTCATAAAAAAAGAGAGAGATTTTAAATTCTACCGAATAACTTCTGTCTCTCCAAAGCAATATGCAGCCCTCTAAAACATAGGGTTTATGTACACAAGCCTCCTATGACATCTTAATCTCTTGATTGAAAACCTTCTTTCTTCTCATCCGCAAAGAAAATATTTCCTCTCCCCTTGGAGGTGGCAGCCACTCAAGCCATCAGCACGCGTGGTGTCTGGCCATTTAGAGCGTGGCCAGCCTGGCTGTCCCTGCACCAGCCAGCTGTCCCCGAGGCCACCATGGGGAGAGGAGTGCATGGCTTTGGAACGGAATCCGGTTTTGCAATGGATCTGCTGCTGCCCACGTGGAGTGAGACGAGAGCAGATGGCCCAAAAGCAGGGTTAACACTCGCTGGTGAAGACCTGAGGGCTGGAGGGGGAAATCTGTGATCAAGGAGATGAATCCCACTCTGACAGCAGGGTCCTGGGCTGGAAGCAGGGGAAGGAGCGTGGACAGTCACCAAAGGAGCAGCACGGAAACGGGATCCAGATCACAACACACCAAGGCAGTGTTGCCCACGGGCAGCCGAGTCATTGCTGGGCTAAATGAGGTCAGCCTCACAAAGAAAGAATTCCTTGACAGCAGGGAGGGAACTGAGCCCTCAGGATGGAAAGATAACACCTAGGGCACAGATCTGGAGCCCCTCGGTCTGGGTTCCAGGCAGCTGGTTACACCTTTACACCAGGACGTGGGAGAAAAGGAACCCAGAGCTTGCTGAGGGACGGGGAGCATGAGCAGGCAGCACACTCAGCAGAGCAGTGGCATTGTCCAGATCTGGCCTTTTCAGGGAGAATTAAATTAACGCACCACACGGAATATTTGCAGCTATGAAAATGTGGTCCGCTTTTGCAGGGGATAAAAAGATGCGTATTTTTCACTAACAGCTCAGCAGATGTTCTCTGTCATTCTTAACATTAGCCAACTATGTTCAAAAGTCTGGGTGAGATGCATCCATCCTTCTAGTCACATGCTGCCAGTCCCTAATGTAAAGCACGTATACAAACTGAATTAATCAAAACCGATCCTGTGCTCGTGCTTTCACAGATATTTCATCCTTCCTCCAACTTGTCCACACTTCCTTCTCTCCCACTCCCTCCCCCTCCCAACAACAGTAATCACAAAATCATAAGAAAGAAAAATAAACCAGCACAACACAAGATATAAAACAACAGAGCAACTTAACAGGACCAGATGGCATCCGCGAGAAACTGAAATACAAGCACACATCAATTACTGCAATATTCAGCCCTCGTAAACTTTCAACAAATATGTTCACATAAACAAGATCCTACATTCTGCATCCTAATTAATTTTCACATTTGTATAAAAACACTTCCAAGAACAAGGAAAAAAATACTAAAGGAACACTTGCTCAAAGTGGTTTTTTTCCTTAAGTAACTGAAAGAAAATTCTAGGTTTTTTCTGTTTCAAAATAATACTTGAATTCCCTTCTCAAATTTTCGTAATGATTTTGAAGAAGGGCTGATTTTACTCACAGATGTGGCTTTTTCTCTAGAGGGGGCTCCTAGACACTTACATGGGCATAAAATTTACTTTTGCTTGGCATTTTATGAGAAGCAAGGAATGAAAAAGGGAACCTGGATGCAACAACAAGCCAAACCACAAAGGAAACAGAGTCTTTTAGATAACTGAATCTTTGACTCAGTAACTGTAATGAGGAGGTGGGAGGTGGGAAGACTTTCAGGATGAAACCTGAAATTCTGCAAATCACAGTGACTTTGAGGCAGCTTCTGCACTGGTATTGCTTCCTGTCCCAGCTGCAGTGGTTGGCACACCAGTCCTGATAGACCACACAGATCAGGGGCCCACAGTCACCACTGACAGGGCATCCACCCCATCAACCTCCACATACTAATACATGATAGTCTTAACTGGGCTGAGTATTTCTGGCAAGACAGTGAAATAATTTCTTTCTCCGGTCAGCACCTCTTCTTTGCTCTCAATGAAAGGTTTCATATTGACTGTTTTTTAATTCCAGCACAGTGGTAACATACCCAGGAAATTCCTGCTCTGGAATGTGCTCAGCCACGTTAACCAGATTAGACTCCTAGCAAGGAAACAGCAGTGCTGGAGGTATTTTGGCAATCCTTGCAGTTAGAGCATCTTCTGTGCACAGACCATCTCTACCCATTGGGCTGCCCAACCAGTGTCACGGGCACACGGTAATTGCAGCAATGAACAAACACGTGGGCGGCTTTCCTGATGGCAAGTCTCGTGCGTTTTGGCACAATACCTATTTACAAGCCTATCTTTTCAGTGCAAGTGTCGTGGTCGTGGCCAGGCACATGGCCCTGGTCCTGAACAGTCAGCCCACAGGCTGTAGAAGATGCCACACCTTTCCAGCCAGCTGTGCTCACTGTATCAGGGTGTCCATATCCACACCTCGCTGCCTTGGATTCCACAGCCCAAACTGCGGCTGCAGCAGCTGGAAACAAATTTAAGCACAGAGACATATATCTGCCTGCCTTCAGGAAGGAGATGAGAGGGACAACGACAGAAGACAGTCATCTGCAGAGGTAGTTTCTCTGCAGCACACAGCCAAAAGCATTTAGTTTGTGACAAAACAAGTGCTGCTTTTAGTAGGTTGTGAATCTCCGGGAAAACAAAGTACTAGGCTTGCTTGGCAAGGGCCTGACGATGAAGTTTTTTTCTAGATTTCTGGTAGGGCTTTTGGGGACAGAACTAAGAAAGGGTGACAGCTAGAGTTCACAGTGCCTTTGTTTCAATTCCCCTCACCCAAGCAGCATCAACCAGAAAATTCTCTCCACCCCTCACTCACTAGTCCTTTCAGTACCAAAACTCCAGTAGCACAACGCACAGCTGGCATCAGACCACAGGGAGCTCCCAAGTTCATAGATTGCCAGGCAGAGTTTAATCAAGGTTTAATGTTTATGAATTTGGAACTAGGGGTCCCTAGACTAAATGGGACTTGGGATCGAGGCTTGCAGAAATAGGCTGTAACAAGGACTGGCATTTAGTTGTGAGAAGGTTTTACCCCAGTGCTACTTCTTTCAGGGCCTGGTAATAATTTGGAAAAGAACAGTCATCTGGAGCCAGCCAATGCAATTAGAAATACAGGAAAAGCCTGATTGTTTTTCCATGTATGAAACATTAAGAAAATGAAGTCATTTCTCTTCAGTCCAAGTATTGACTGTAATTATAGATAGCAGGCAGCCTTAGCTGCTGTAAAATATTGAAGTGCTTTTCTATAGCTACTGCTATAGTTTACTATTTAGGGACAGGAGAAAGGTTGCCTTTTAATGAAGTGCAGTTGCACAGAACAATGGAAAGGAGACCATTACTACATAATACTGCTGCCCTTTCCATTATTAGTGTGAAAGCACTTGCCAGATGAATAGAAACCGGTTTAAACTTGGTTTATTATTTCTATAACGCTAATTTGCCTGGAGCAGCTCACTCTCTAGGTAATCTCTGCTTGGCAGAGAGATTGCTATCTGACAAAAGAGTATTTAGCATAATTTAGTTTCTCAGAGTTTCAAGTGGCTCTCCTGGTACGCCCAGGGTCAGAGGTGGGGGAAAATAGGTCACCCTGCAAGTGTTTCCTCACAGTCACACCTTGTTCCTCAGCTGTTGGCATTAAGCAGTGCCTGAGAATTCAGTCACAGTCCAAAATAACTCTGCCACCTCCTAGTTTTGCAGGTGAAAGCCAGCCTTGGGCTGATGTATGTGTGACCTGACCCTGGACAAGCTACAGGGGCTGGAAACTGGGGTGACCGAGGGCACCTGAGGACACGGACCCAAGAGGTCCCTGCAGTCCAACTTCCCTGGCTGTGAAACAGCGTGTCTGCGTTTCATACCTGTGAAATAGGCACGAGACACGTGGGTAAAGAACAGGGGTTGCTTAGAGGTGAATAATCATGGTCTCGTCACAGATTCCTAACTGTGGGAGTAGGTGAAATTGCCCAGCAGGCCTGTCAGATTCTCCTGCATGGTACGGCAGGGCATGACCACAGCGCTGCCAACAAAAAAAAAAGCTGCCAACAAACCCTGTTTCGCTTCTAGAAGGTGCCACACGTGGTAAAGCCCTTCAGAGCTGCTCAAGAAGACTGAACCACAGCTTGTGGCATTTTCCTGAACGTGCCGCCCGGAGCAGCAGTTCCCTCAGGGAGATGAATGGGAAGTGTCCCTTCCCTCATTCAGACTTGGGGGGCAACAGGAGATTGGAGAGCACCTCTTCTGCCCCTGGGATGGAAGCTGCAAACACCTGGCACTCAAATCCTGCAAGCTGCAGAGACAAGAATGAGTTAGTAAGACACCCCAATTATTCTAGAGGCAGACTAACTACAACCCTCTCCAGGTTGCCACAGCTGCCATGTGAAGAAATGTGAGGAATTTCTGGGCCAGGTAGAGGGGCCCAGGACCTCGCTGCAGGAACCCCAGGCCCAAGGGGGTCTGCAGCAGGGCCTAGAGAAGATCCCATTTGTTCCTTCAGATTGCACTGTTTCACTACATGGTGCTACATTGAGTTGGCTAAATATTTTATACTTTCTCAGGGTTTTTACACTTCAGCTCACAGCAGGATTTTAAATTTAAAAGGAAAGCACTAGTTAAAATTCCTCAGAAGCAGTACCTGCAATTGTACCTCACCACAATTTTGTATCGAAACTGCTGGAAAGAGTAGAGATCAAACTCTGGAATTTAGCACTTTCAAGGCCTATCAGAGAACATTGCCTAGGCTAAGGTTAAACCTGAATGTAATTAGTTCCCAGCCTTGAAGGAATAAACCTAGATACTAGAACAGACTAAAGTAATACTCAATTATGAGATACCTTTGCTGACAGATTAGCTTGAAGACATAAGACCTAGCTACAGTTATGGGTTTTGCTCTACTAAAATTATTACAAAAAACCATATGCAAAAGCAGAAGGCATCACTAATATCCTTTGATTAGCAAGATTAAAGAACCGTTCTTACATTCCAGGGCTTTGTTATCTCTCTCGTACTCACAGCCCCTTGCAATAAGTAAAACAATAGCCAAAATGGGGTGAAAGACATCTCATTCGTGCATATACTAACATGCACTTAACAGGCATCAGGGGCTCTGTATTCCACTGTTCCAACATTTCTGCTTGCCTTATTCAGGGAACAGTTTGGACAGACCAATCCAGCCTGAAACCATCTCACACAAGCATTCTCTTGAAATAACATCCTAATTGTTCAGTCAATAGACATCTCAGTGCAACCAATTAGCGCATCCCAAGTATTTATTTCCCTGCTATCCAGTTAACAAAACCTGAAGACTGTTTCTTTGTCAGAAGAAAATCACTATCTCCCTGGTGCTAAGTCACTTAAAAAAATTGAAATGGTTCTCAGGTGGTCGCAGTCCTGGGGTGCAGTTTCTCCCAGCTGTTTGAAGAGCCAGGTGATCTTTATCAGGCCAACAGCCCAGAGCACGGCCTGGTCTGCAGCCCAGTTAATTTAAAAGGATAAGTTTAGGTGAACTAAGCTTGTACTAGGGAAGCTATATATTATAAATTATATTTTATAATATATCTTATAATATATATATAGGATAAATAAAGCTCGAGAAGTTTCAAAAAGTCTCTGAAATGCAGAGATCAATGGTTTCAGCAAAATTCCTGCGTTTAGGGAGTGAGATTTACAGTCAGCTGCCTCACGAGACCTGCACAGGGAGGTCCTGTTAAGAAAATGACTGAAGGACATAAAAGTCTGAGAAGGGCCAGCTCACAGATCCAGATGCCTTGTGAGCAGTTTTGTGCCCCAGCCCTGTGCCTTCTTCACAAGGACTTCAGAAAAGATCTCTCTCTTTTCTGCTGCTTATGATATTGGTACCTCCCAGACTTTGAAGAGTCCAAGTACATTCTTTTAGAAGTTAGACAAAGCTTTTGCTGTGCTTTTCTTGGAAAGCTTCAGTTGTCTGATGGACCAACACCTCTGTACAGATTTCTTTCAAGAAGAAATACCAGGAGCATCTAGAGGAGTAAACAGAGTTGACCTACAAGTATGTAGGCCCAAAAGTGGAAGGAGAGAATTATTTCTTGAATATTATCTTCTGGATGGAAAGCAGTTGCCAGAGCAACTAGGTTTACCACGGAAAGTGCTGTTAACTTCCAGAGTAATCATCTTTTCTGTAAAGAAGCAGATCTTTTGTAGCTGTCACGAAAAAAACCAAACACACCCTCCAAAATACCAAAAACATTAATAAAATAATTTCCACACTCCATTAGTGGTGTAGCCATGGTAAATAATTAGTTTATTTTGTTTTCTTCTACTGGAAAACTGCCTTTTAAATTTTAATCACTTCTCTAAAGCAGCTGCCAGAGTTCTTCTTTTTCTATAATACATTTATATACTGTATATTAATTTAACTGCCAGTTTTGATGCATAAAAAAATGACTTTGCATTAAAAATATAAATAAAGCACAATGGAATGCCTGCTGGAAGACAAAATAGAGCAATGTTTTCATCAGTATATGAAAGGAGATCTGAGAGTGCTCTCCTTCCTTGCAAGCATTTCTCCTGAGAAACCAAGGCAGATTCAGTCAGAGCTGAGCTTCTGTGCTGGTCTTCAAATACGTTGTAAAACATATTAAACAGAATTTTCTACCCTAAAAAGTATCCCATATTGTGTTTTGGTGAACAAAAGACACAGCTGATGTGCACAGATGTTGAAACCCTGCCTGCAAGATGAGCACCCGTCTGCTCCATAATTGATTTCCTGATTTAGTTGCCTTTATCAAGCACATCTCAAAAGTGACTCGACATTTTTCTGGGTAGCTGTAGCTTGGCTGGTAAATCCACCCACGAGCATGTCCTCAGGCTAGTCAAGCACTGGCACCACCACAACTCAGGTCGCTGATGTTTTTTTTTTATTGTTAAATAAACAAAGAAGCTCATCCGTGGGGATGGAGACACAGAACTGTTTGAAGAAGCTTTCCAAAGTACAGCCATCAGTACCCATTCTGCCTGACACCCCATGGACAGCAGATCAGCAGCAGCTGCTGCCCAGAGACACGGTAGATAGCGGAGATAAAACATTTTGAAGGCAGAGTTTGGACGTGGAAGAAGAAGGTCTGCAGAGACATGTGGCTTAATTAAAAATTGCTCCTTTTTCCTAGATTGCTTTTGGCAGTTTCCACATGCAAAGGAAGAGACTGTCAAACTAAAGAAAATAAAACAGCTTCACCATATCCACATTGAAAGAAACTGCACAAACTAGAGCTGTCTGAGCACCCACTTTCAAAGGCAGAGATAGGTTAATAAGTTGCCTCCACAGACGTGCTGGGGTTGGATGGGATTTGGGAGTTTGGGAGCCCCCTTTACGGATTTGAGGCCAGCGTGTTTGCCCGTCCTGGATACACATTCCCGTGTCTGCCATGCTTTGGCTGCCGGTCTTTGCAGGACCATGTGTGACAAATTAGAGTGTTTTCTCCTCCAGCATGAGCTCACTGAGTAGCTCTCAGCTCCTGGCCCCTGGGTTACATTACACAGCCATGCCTTCCTTGTGGACTTCCCAACATGAAGGATTTGCACGCTGCAGGACAAACCTTTCCCAGACTGAACTGAAAACCTCAATGGCAAACATGCTACAGCTGCCAATCCTTCCCCAAGAAAATGGCAAAGAACACCCCACTCCAATGTTTGAAGGCAGTACTGCAACACTAAATACACTGCTTTTAAAGAAAATACTGGAAAATCTTGCAGTGCTGCCAAGGATGTATCGGAGAAATGTCTCTCCAGTGGAGACCAACTTCTAACAATGACAGCACACTTGCATCTAACAGCCATCCCCACTACTCTAAAAGGCCTCTGCTTATTCCAAATGGTGACAGGCTGCATTTGGGATCAAAGGGAAGCCAGGACCACCAGGGCTCCCAGATAAGCAACTGCCCTTAGGAGAGGCGAAGCACATGGAAAATTTCCTTATGGCAGGGGGTGCAAGTGATGCTTGTCTAAACAGAAAAAGACAAGGAAAAGAGATAAAGCAAGACTTTAAGGAAACTTGAAAACGAGTGAGAAAAGAGTGTGGGTGAGGGGAGAAAGCAGCTGTACACAATTTTTCATAGAATACCTTCTGCTCCACAGCATCTTGGAGCCCAGAGTCCTCCATTTCTGACAGACATCAAAGTACGACAGTGTATGGGATTTATAGAAGAAATTGTCACAGTAAAGAGAGTCAATGCTGCTCTGACCATGAGCAAGACAAGACAGAGGCAAGTTTCACAGCTGAGGCACTCTGTTCAGGGATTCTTGGATGATGTCTGAAGGAGATGCCAGTGTGTGTCTTTCCTTCCTTTCCTGACTCTTCAGGCATAGGCCAGCTTTGCTCTCACTCCCATGCTTTGCCCAGGGGATATAAGCAGGTCTTGGGGAAGCTCCAGGAAACCAAAATCTCTGCCTAACATCACCAACCCGGTGGAGAGCTGGGGTTTCCACATCTGCCCAAGGTCAGGATAGGGGGTTCTGCCAGCACATTCCACCTTCTTTCACCAGCAGGGAGTCTCCCTTTAACACCCCAAGGGCAGGAACAAAATCCCATAAATACTTTCCTCTGGTAAGTCTGATAGATAAGACTCACACAAGCACCACTTCAAGAAACTCTGATTATCTCCACTCCAACCTCTCACTGGAAGCAGGATGATCACAAGAACTGGGCCAGAGCAGCCTCAGCTCTGGAGGGAGTCATGATGGAGGGAGCTTTCCCAGATGAGGAGAAACTCTCCTTCTAAATTACCTTTTAAGCAAATAGTCTGTCTCATCTGTGTTTGTCTCCTGGACTGATTTCCTACATTTATACCCTCCCAGAGAATCTCTCTGCTGCTTGGCAGTCTTTGCTTTCTTAATTCAGGGCTTGTCTGTTCCCAGTTTCTCCAGACGCAGTGTCCCAGTAGTCCCAGTGGATTTGCATCAGGCACTAACCCTGTTCTGTCTCACACCATCTCTTTTCCGCAGTCACTTTCACTCTCCAAATGATTCTCCTTCTCGTACAGAACGCTATCACAAACACAAAATCAGAGTGGAACACATTCCCAGCTGTAAAAAACCTTCCTTAAAAATCAAACTGCTTCACTGGAATCAAAGGATTGAGATAGATTTAAGAAAAAGGGTAGAGTTTTAAATTTATTTTTAGAAAAAGGAAACGCGGCTCAGGTGGATTTGGATTTTCAGCATAAGGATGAACTATTTATAGCTTGGCAGGCCCAGAATTTCTGATTTCTGTGTGTCTGTCTATCAAAAAACAGGGAAAGTGATGGAGTACTGGGAAGTGTGGGACCCAGCATGATGTAAATGATATGGGATAAGAGGTCAATGCTGTCCTGGAATCAACAGTAGCAGGTACAGTGCTGTGTTTTGGATTTAGGAGAATAATGCTGGTAACACCCTGATGTTTTAGTTGTTGCTGGTAGTGCCTACCCTAAGACAAGGATTTTCCGGTGTTCCCTGCTCTGCCAGGGAGGAGCTGAACCAGAAGCCGTGAGGGAGCACAGCTGGGACATTCCAAAGGGATATTCCATACCATGCCCAGGATATAAACTGGGGCAGTTGGTCGGGAGCTGCTGATCAGCGCTCAGGGATGGTTTGAGCACGGGCCAGTGAGAGCTGAGCAATTGTGTTGTGCATCGCTTGCATCTCCTGGGGTTTGTTCTTCTCTCTTTCTCTCCTCCCCCACCTCCCTTTTTGTTATGATGATTATTATTGTTACTACTACTGGCAGTGTCTTTAATTTTTGACCTGTTCCTATCTCAGCCCACAAGGTTTACCTTTTCTTTCCACTTCTCCTCCCCACCTGGGGCAGATGGCACTGAGCTGCCGTCAGGGGTTAAACAATGCCATAAACACAGCGGGAAGTAAGGCCATGTTCTCTCAAAGGACATCTCTGGAACCTGCTGGAGAAAGGCTGAGAATACGCTGTCATATTTTAAGACTTGCTACGTGCCTTAGTTTGCCCAGCTACCCCGCATGCTTTTCGTCATTTTTGTCATGTCAAGGAAAAGATTAAAGCCTTTGTCTTGCTCTGAGGCACGAGGAGGCCAAATATATTTCACCCACTCAGGTACTCCAGGTTCACTGGCCTTTCAATGGCCACTGGCTGTGGTAAATGACATTAACAGCAGTGAGCTCTACATTAGGCCCCTGTGAGCTTTTAACAGCTCCTTCCTCCAGCAGGGATGGGACCAAAAGCACTGCTCAGTAAAAGGATGGGGAGAAGAGAAAAGGAGGCACGACAGAAACAGGAGAACAGGCTAGAATAGAACAGAACAGAATAGAATAGAGTATTTCAGTAGAAGGGACCTACAATGATGTCCTGGTTTTGTTTGGGATAGAATTAATTTCTTCTCAGTAGCTGGTACAGTGCTGTGTCTTGGATTCAGCATGAAAATAAAGTTGATAATGAACTGATGTTTTGGGTTTTGCTAAATCATGCTTAGCCTAAGTCAAGGACTTTTTTTTTTTTTTAGCATCTCATGCTCTGCCAGTGAGGAGGTGCACAAAAGAAAAACTGGGAGGGAGCATAACCAGGAAAGGTGACCCAAACTGGCCAGAGGGATATTCCACACCTGAGAACATCATGAGAACATCAGTATATAAACTGGGGGAGTCACCCAGAAGGGGCCAGTTTGGGTTCAAGGATGGAGTCTGTCATCAGTCAGCAGAAGGGGAGCAATTGTACTGAGCATCACATGTTTGTTGCTGTCAATCACCATCATCATCATCGTCATCATCTATTATGATATTTCAATTAATCTTAAATTATTAAGCTGTTCTTATCCCAACCCACAAATTTTACTTTTGATTCTTGTCACCCACTAGACAGATGATATTATTCTAGAAGGATAAGTATAGGCTATCAAATACATACCTCACTGTCCATGTTGTCCTTTCAACAGGAACAAAAGCAATTAAAAAAAAAAAACCAAACCTAACAAACAAGAAGACCAACTCCACCTCCAATAGCAACACACTCATCCTTCTTAAAGCTTTTCCTTCTTTTGGTACCAAAGACAAACACAATATGGGTCTGAAATAAAAATATTTCTTCTTTCCTCTAGCAAACAAGCAGAGCTAGAAGTTCTCCCTGCAAAACCCACACATTTTTTGTTTTGGTTTGTTTTGGTTTTTTGATGTTTTGATATTTTGTTGTTGTTATTTTGACATCTTCATTTCTGGGTTAAAAGAAACTGTGAAAAATCAATAACTAAAATAAAACTCCAGTAATATGGTCTCCTGTAGATGCACTAGTTTCAACTCTCCCCTTAAATGCAATTTCTCTTGAGAGGGCTGTAGTACCACACAGCAGAATAAAGATTATCTTTATCAAGGTGGTGAGTTGCAGCATTTTTCAAAAGAGAATACTGAGCTTTCATAGTAAAGATGAATAGCAGCAGCAGGAGGTGGCAAAATACTGCATTGCACTGTCCTAGTTAATACCAGAACTGACACATCAACAGGGTGATAAAAGTGTGTTTTCGCATCATTCTGCAGCTGCCCAGGATTTTAGGTAGCTTAATATTTTTGCACAGACTGTGCCAAGAGTTCAGCTGATCTCTCCAGCCATGAACTGTGTAATTACCCTAATTTACAATTGCCGCTAATTTGTTTGGTGAGGTTTCTCTAAAAGCTTTTGCATTCTGTAGCCCGTGATAAGGTGGGTTATTTGCAATGCTAAAACGTCCGTGAGGAGGAGAGAAGAGTTGTATCCAGCTGAGGAAGTGTGAAAGATCTCATCTCAACCAAGAACCGAGTGGCAAAGACTTGGGAGCCAAATTTAACCAGGCAAGAGGGAACACAGAGCTCCATCGTGCTGAGCACTGATCAGTCCAGAGAAGCAGTTCCAAACCCAGAGAGTTTAAAGCCTGGGCCTATGAGATTGTAGGGGTGTGCTGCATGTTTCTCTCTATTTGGGGAACCTAAGAAGCTGCAGCACGTTGCAGATCAGGCTGTACTAAAGCTGATATCTATCCTATAGATGGCCATCAGCCACCATCAGCTGATGGGCTATCAGCTCCCTAGACCACACACCCCAGTTCTCTGAAATGTATTTATTGCCTGCTTACATGTGTGTTTGGCTTGTAACCACACCCTACTCCTCTCTCCTTTGGGTTCACATGTACATCTTTGCAATGTTTAGGGTTAAACCAGCCTGCAGACAGCATTTTGATTCGCACATTGTGCATGGTTCAGACAGCCCAAGCGGCCCCAGAGAAATGGCTGAACCTCATCCCAAGTCTCTCAACACTCACTAAATTCTCCATTGATACCTGGCATGGAGCAAAACACACAGACTCCTGCAAGCTGTTGATGTCTTCTTTAACAGGAGCAAGCAAAAGAGCCGCAGAGCAAAGTCAAGTTTTTTTTGGAAGAGATATACAGGACAGGTCTAGATGGGTCTTCGTCAGCAGACTCAGACAGAAGTGTGAGAGGGAGAGTAAAAGAGAAGCAGTTAAAGGACACGGAAAAGAAGAAACAGAAGCATTCTCCATACTGGATACCAAAGGAGCAACGAGAGCAGAATGACAAGCTGCAGGGCAGCAGGCAAGGAAACCAAGAGCTCTGAGGGCCTCCTAGAAGATGATCTTATCTTAGATAATCTTATCACACGAAGAGCAAAGAATTGAGGTGAGGATGCTGAAATCTTGGTGGCAGAGAGATTTTTCAGTGTCTGCCTGTACAATGCCAAGGTCCTACTTTCTCNGGATAACAAGCATTGGCCTTTCTTTTTTGCTCTTAAGACAAAAAGGGGGAATTGAGGATGCTGAAATCTTGGTGGCAGAGAGATTTTTCAGTGTCTGCCTGTATCCGTGAGTGTTCCTACTTTCTCACGGAACTAGCTGCAAAACAGCTAGTCGGCTTTTGTAAATAACTTACTTATCATGCACCTGTGAGATGTTTTTGGACACTGTTATTGTAGGACCAAGGTCTCTTTAGCAAACGTGTGTGTTCTGGATCTAGCCAATAGCCCTGGTGTGTAGTCAGCTAGTATCCAATGGATTTCCTGTAATTCCAAATATAAAACTCTACTATATGTAAATAAAGTTGGGGCATTTCAATCTAGTCACTCCTGAGTTCGGATCTCTCTCTCCTCCCCGGGCCGAGTCCGTACCGGCGACATTGAGGTACATGGGAGACAGCACCTGAAGAGAGAGCAGCACATGGGATGTGCTCAGACAATGCCAAGGTACTTCCCTGCAGCAGCAGATTGCCAGAAGCTTTGGAATTTCTCTCTCCTTCACAACAGATACTTTATAAAACATCATTCTTTTTTTTTCTGCATGGCAAGAGGTGTCATCCGTGCTAGCAATGGCTATATGAACTTTTAGGGAGATATTAGCTTCTTTTCCAAGCATTCCAGCTCCAATAGATGAGCTAGGGAGCAGGATAACCCAAGAGAATTAGTAAGCAATGAATAACAGTATTGCTACCCACTGTGCATAATAAGGAAAAAACCTTATTGCTGCATTGTCACTGTGTGAAATCAGAAAGTCCCCTGCACCCTTGACAGCACAATGTTAACCTTATTTTGAGAACAACACCTCACCCCTAAGCACTGCATGTAATTCTCCCTGTTAAAGGTGCAGAATGGTTGAAGGAGTCAGCCCAAGTTCATTGCTTTGATGCACCAATGTAAATTTAGTTATCCAAAGAGATAGCTTTGAGCTGAAAAGGGTCGCTGGGAAATCGTCCAGAGTGAGAAGCTTGCATGAAAGAAAATGTCTCCTGCCTAACCCAGCATGCCCTCCTTTCCCAGCCCACCCCAAGAAAGAAAGAGAAGGCAGGCAACAATTACAACTTCCAAATTAGGTTCCAGTGCTCTGGTGGAAAAGCACTGTCATTCAGAGCTATTTTGTTTAAAAATCAGTCTAAGCATTATGGACCTTATGCAAAAATACACTTAAGAGCAAGCATAGAGTGATGATTACCTGGGGACAAATGCATTTAGAAACCCCAGTCAATAGTCATATACCACGCCCACGTACCCTGGCAGCAACAGGCCTCAAGTGATTGATGTCTTAGAGAGACATTCATACTCTTCTCCCCTCAGTTTCTAGAAATGGCATTTCATTTAATCCCCCAAAGCAAAAGCACCCGTGCTGGGAGTATGAGTAATCAGAAGTGCTTTGGAGTCTGAGATTCAAATGGAGGACGTGAGTAACAGACCCCAAACAAGCAGTTACACTCATCCCTGCAAGCCCCCAGGACTCAGACCAGTTCAAATCACCAGAGGAAATTCAAATATTTCTGACAGCTTTCCAGTAAGCTCCAGCATGTCCCATATCATGTATATTACTCAGCAACACCCATCATAATTTCAATTCTAATGGGCCTCACTACCTGTGTTTTTCATTGCAGGAAGATGCACTCTACTGGTTTGCTTTCCTTGTTACCTGCTGCAAAGTTTTGTGCCTGCAGGATGCACAGCAGCACTGCAGTATGCACACTCACACCATAAAAATCCCCTGGGCAGAAAATAGAACAGCTGAATGGCGAATCTTGCAGTTGAATACTTCCAGTGGTCAGTCTGGGTGCAGCTCTTTGTTAATTCCTTTTGTTTCCCAAGGGAGAGGATGGAAGATTTTAGTACGCTCTAGATTTGATTTTAAAAGATGGTTACTCACGGTAGATGCTAACAGGCCTATTTTAATATTGTTCATAAAAGCAGAGATGAATCTTCCATGAAAATATTAGAAGGAAAATACTAGAAGGAAAATACTAGAAGGGAAGAGACTAATGCTAATTAATAATAAAGCTTTTCTTTTTTACTTGCAAATGAAATTTGAATAAAAAGTCTCATTTATCCATAAGTTTTTATTCCAGCACAGACCAGGAGATCATCAAGTTTGCCCTTTTCTATAACCAACCACAGGTCATCACCCAACTCTGCCTGTGCTAAAATAAATAACTTGCCGGAAGGAAGCTATACAGTTGTAATAATTTAAAGACATCAAGAGCTGGAGGAGCTTGGAGAACACTTTCCTACAGCAGTTAGTCAGTACAGAAGATGTGTGCTCAGCACCCAACCTGAATTTGCATAGCTTTGATGTTAGTCTTGCCTGCTAATTTGCAGTACCGTAATTTCTCTGCATTTTCTCTCTATAATACATATCCAATACAATAACCAAATTTTAACAGTGTTTGGTCAGAAGAAGAGCTGACTTACTCAGCTCTCGATATTTCTTCACGAAACACCCAAGACATCACCAAATCGGAACCCAAATGTTGATGTACTCCATACACTCTGAGATGAGAGCCTAAGACTGAAGTTCCTAGAAGCTGTCCAGGAGATTTTAGACATGGGTCTTGTTAAAGCAGGAGAGAGAGGTCTTTTCTGTCCCTAATCTCCTCACTTGGAGGATTGACAGATTCTCACGACCAATATTAATAGTCACAGAGAAGCTTGGGGTATCTCTCAACTAGTCTTCCCTCAAAGATAGTTTTGAAACAGATTTTTTTTTAAAAAAACACCCAAAGGTCCATCTGTGACTTAAATTTTTAATTCAAAACCTGATCATGCTTTAGGCATGAGTCATCCTTCTACCCTACTGTGGCCAAAGGCTGGCAAAATCCTGCTGCATCCCACAACAACAAAGCAACACAAGTGACCAGGGTTTGAGCAGCTCATGCATAATTTTGCATTTCCAGCCACAAGCCTCCAGCCTGCAGTGTGGCTTTTCATTCCGCATGGTCACCCAGACACATCTCCATAAGCCCCTCAGTCTATTCCGAACAGGATCTCTCCGGCTGGGAAAGAACTCCCAGAAGGGGGGTATGTGTGTCTTCTCTGGAGCTTGTGGTGACCCTGTGGCTGTTTAAACCGTGTGGATCCCAGCTCTGTCTCACTGCTGATAAACAGTGCCTGGCAGGTACTCACAGACATCCCTTTCCAGCCTCCTGACACATCTGAAACAACACCTGCACCTTCGCCCTAGCAGGGCTTCACCGGTTTTGACAGGTGCCAAGCCACCTCTTCAGATCCTTCTCCCAGGGAGTGCTCTCCCAGCACGAGTTCCGTTCAACGGAATTCGGATGTGCTGTGGAACAACAAGGACAGCCACAACCAAACTGAGAGCACGGGCTCACTCTCCTGTAGGTCCCAGTTTCTGCTGCATTTGTATCATCTCTGGTGGTGCTGGACATGTGAAGAGAGGACAAGTCCCACAAGGTAGAGGCTGACTACACACTTCCACATAGGACTAGAAGATACTTGAACAATGAACCAACAGGAAACGTGCAGATTTTTACAGAGAATTCTCCTTCGTTATCTGGTTCCTTAAAAAGCCATTTTGCCAATTAGTGGAATTTCTCCCAGCATATTTGCCTTCTTGAACTTTTTCCTTTCCACTTTTCCCCACTGCAATACTCACAAGTTCTCTCTATGTTTCACAAGGCATTTTCTGCTAATCTCTCCTTTCAGCTTGCCTCGATGCTTATTTGGGTCAACTGCAAGCTGAGGCACCAAACTTGTGAGTCAACCAGGACTAACTTCCTTCGGCCAACAATTTTCCCAGTATTTGTAGGAAATTCAATAACTCTGGGAACGCTGCTCATTCATTAGATCAACCAAGTTTGTCAGCCAGGGCCAGGAATTATTGGGAGTGGAAGAAAAATCAGACCGAGATAATGACCGTGCAAGCCTTATTCCAATAGGAAACCACAGTGCTGCTGAAACTGGGGAGCTCTGCTAATTAACGTTATCCCATTAAACCTCGTAGTCCCTCTGGACCACTGCTGGAGGAGACAAGGCTTGCTTCTAACAATGTCCTGGCAGGGGTACCCTGGGTGCCTGATTCAGCAGTCCTGCTGCACAGTGCCAGCTCCAGTGCGTTTATTCAGGCTGGGAGAGCAGCGAAGGACCCGCTCACACCTCTCCTCAACACCAATCTCGTCACCCTGCCAAGCACGCTCGAAGTGACAGCTGTGCAGGCATGACACGAAAACAGGAACTGCTGTATCATACTTAGCTTCCAGAGGCAAATCTAAAACTCGGAAAAATCCCGAAGATGGAGCAGTAGAGAGGTTACCAAACAGCCTCTCAGACAGGTCTGGCTTGGGTTGCCTGTTGAGAGGACAAACACCCCACAACAGACACACACCCATGGCTAATGGGGTGATCCTGCCCCTCTGTGCTGCTCTGCTCTGGTGAGATCCCACCTGGAATGCTGCATCCAGCTCTGGAGGCCCCAGCATAAAAAAAGGCACAGACCCGCTCAAGTGGATCCGGAGGAAGCTTCAGAAACCTACATGTACATTTTACTGTGGTGAATAATAACAATAGAACTAAAATAAAAACCTAGCCATTCCTTCGTCAGACGCTTCAGTCCATCTTTCAGAGCATTCCTGTTTTTTGTTAAATTGCACTTTCATATTTCCTAAGAAGTTTATTTTCCCATTTTAACTGTCACAATGTGACAGGGCACTTGGGTCCTGGCTGAAAACCTCATTTTTCATCTTCAACTATTTCATGCAATTGCAGCACACTTGAGAAAGGGGCCAAGACTCACTAACTCTTATGCACAAATTCAACAGCATCCATTTCTGCTTCTCCTTCATTATTTATCTCTGTTACAGAATTAGATCAGAAACCCCACTATTCCCACTTTCATAACCCTTCCAGTTTGCAAAACATTTTCCATCCCATCCGAAAAATTGGGAGATTGTTAGAGCATTAGCTTCATTTCATAATTCAGCAGAGGACAAGATCTGATCTACTTCCAGCACTTGATCTTGCAATAAGTGTTATTTTTTTATTAATCAAGGATATATTAAAAAAAAAAAATCTTAGTATTCCGTATCACCATAGTGTCCAGGGGCTGGAATGAGTATTACGTATTCTGCTACATGCTAGGCTCACACAGTGCATTGCAAAGTGCCCGAATTCTCCTTAAGAAATTATCTAGATCCTGGAAGACTGCCCAGAAGGATAGTTTTGTATGAAGGATATGCAACTGCCTAACATTAGCACCTTTGGGGTTTTTTTAAACTCTGCTCGCACTAAATCACTCCGGAAACAGAACGTGCAACTGCTCTACTTGCCAACAAACTGACTCGAGAAAGGAGCAGCCAGAGCTGGAAACCAAATTCCTAGAGAGATTCTGTACCACATTCTGATCAGAAGTACCACACCACAGCACCAAATCCTTCCCAGGCTAAACACCTGCACAGAAGTCAGCAGAGAGCTGTGACAGGGACAAGCCTTCCTCAGAGAAGAGATCTTGGCTGCTCCCAACTTTCACAACAAGATTTTGAAGCCTCTGACTGAAGACATTGACCTAGCCCGTGTTGTCTTCTGCTCCCTGCTCTGCTACCACCAAAAATATCCATATTTGTTTCCTACAACCTGAGGGAATGCCCCTGTGGAAGGGACCCTCACTGGGGCAGTTTGTGAAGAACTGTAGCCCACGGGAAGGACTCATGTTGGAGAAATTGGTGGATGATTGTCTCCCATGGGAGTGACCCCACACTGGAGCAGGGGAAGGACGCCTCTCCCTGAGGAGGAAGCAGTGGCAGAAACATTTGATGAACTGACTGTTCATTCCCCATCTTCCTGTGCTGCTGGCAGAGAATCAGAAATTAAGTTAAGCCTGGGAAGGAGAGAGGGTTGGGGGAATGGTATTTTTAGGATTTGTTTTACTTCTCATTATCTGACTCTGATCTTGATTGGTAATAAATTAAACTAATTTCCCCAAGTTGAGACTGCTTTGCCCATGACAGTAACTGGTGAATGATCTCTCCCTGCCCTTATCTCAAACTCATGAGCCTTTAATTGTATTTTCTCTCCCCTGTTCAGCTGAGGAAGGGAGTCATAGACTGGCTTTGGTGGGCACCTGGCATCCAGCCCACATCAAACCACCACATCCAGATAAGAATCATACAAAGATCCCCGTGCCACAGTCAAAATTCCCCAAAATGACCTGACTGCATGACAGCTCTGTGGCTTTTTTCACAGAACGGATGAGTTGGCAATGGAGGTTATAGACAGGAGGGGGTTTTAGTCCCAGGCCTTTGACAGGATAAATCCTCTAAGATGCCTGCTTTCCCAGCCCTAAAATGACATGATCTTCTCGCCACCACTCACAGTCAAAGAAGTCCTGATGATTAAAAATGCTCGCTTTCCTCCCCCCCCCTCCTCCTCCCATCAAAGGCCAGGCGCTGTTACTGCTCACACTTACTTATCAATAATTAGGATAAAGTGCATAAAGGCACCCACCATATCACAGAGCTACATAATTTGTCAGCAGGGCAATGAACAAATTAAATCAGGCTGAAACACCCTTCAATTAACATCAAAACATTTGCAGCTTTCCCTGCTCAAACACGACTTGTGCTTTTAAAAGTCTCTTAGGACGCTTAAAATCGCTGTCCCCCTTTTCCTCCAGAGCTAATTCTGCCAGCGTGAGCTTTCTGAAGAGGGAGCTAACAGGACTAGCTCATTAGTCCAGCTGAGCAGCCAGAGAGCTCCCCATGCATCACTCCCCTGCCTTGCCTGCAGCCTGCTCTCGCTGCTCCTGTGTTCATTCCTGTGCTCCACTTCTCATTCCAGAGGGGCAGGGGATGGTCTGCAGGGCCTTTGCCTTGACCCACGTATTTCGTGTTGCACCTTGGCCATTCCTGAACCCATTTACTGAGTGGTTCTGGGTACCTCTGCCAAGCAAACATCCAGGCACCAGATGAATTTCAGCGATATGAGGAAAAAAAAAAAAAACACAAAACCAAACCAACAAAAATAAAGCAACAGCAACAACAACAACAACAACAAAACAAGGAGTGTGGTGTATGTCAGATTTTGGCTTTTCTGCCTGTAGAAGCAGCTGGTTGGTCACAGTTTTTGGTGGATCAACTCTGGGTAATTTGCAGTTTCCTAGGTCCCAAAGCCCAGCCACTGGGCTGTCCTTCCCACAGCACTACATTGCTCTGCTTCCTAGAGGTCAGGGGGAAGAAGGGTTGTCCCAGTTCCTGCTGGCAGAAGGTCCTGCAGCTCTCTAGGAGACCCAGGCACTGCCAAGGGACAGGACAGGACTTCCCCACTCCATCTTTCTCTGTACTGCCAATATAACAGGACCAGTTGTTTACCCACCCTCCCTCTTCCCCAAAATGAAAAAAAGTGTTGAAACTTAAGAATTCAATCAGTGGACTTCAGAAGGAAAAAATTTCTACATCTTTTCAAGGACGTGTCCCAAAGCAAGGAAACATGTCTGAATTTACTTTTATTTCTGCCCATCTGGGGACAGGCAGAGGAGAGACATTTTAGTCAGGCCTGGCTGGGTGATACACAAGAAGTTTGGTTACTTGGTAATTGAAAACATTGTGGATCTGAGTTTCCTCCCCAGCACAAGGTAACAAACCTGGCACGCCCATGGGAGTACAATGTTGACAGCAGTCTCTACAGTGTGATCAGGCTCATAAAAGACCTTTCAGCTTGTTTCTAGTCAACTCCATCTAGATTTAGCAGATGCCTAGGTTCTGACTTCCTACAAATTATACCACACATCAGAGGGTGCAAAATCAGGCAAAGCCTACAATATTTCAGTGTTAGGCTTCGTGCCGCTGTATTTCAAGCTGTGGCAGAATTGCCTTCACTCAGCATCCTCGTTCTGGGTCTGAACTAATAATATCTTGGTCACTCCTGCAAACCCGTGAAGCAGGAAGCATCAAAGCAAGTCCCTGATGAGAGCATTTTTGGAAAAACAGGGATAATTAAGTCATGAATTCTACCTTGAGTGGCATATTCCACACTATCCCAAGCAGGACACTTCCAATTTAAACATTTCTGACTCCTTACCCAGAGAAACACAAGACACACTGTCTAATTCTGACCTCTTTCCTTAACCAGTCTGCAATATTTTAGATGTAATCAACAACTTATCTTTAAAATCCTTACTGAACCACTGGAGACTTTCTGAAGATCTGTCTGTAATACTTTTATTTAGAGAAATCTACAAATTAGCATTCAATGCACATTGCTATATTTAGTTTTCAGGAAATATGACATTGACTCCACAGGAAGATTGGTAAAAATATAACAGTGACCTATTTCTTAATTATAAACGTGTTGCCAAGGTACTTCCATTGGTTTTCCTCTGTACAATATATTTCTAAAGCATTGTAGGAGTAAATTTAGGATCCAAACCAAGAAAAAAAAAGTTTCTCTAGCAAACCTGAGTTTGGTCGCTCAATCATTATGAAATAAAATAAGGAAAATAAAATACCCCCACAGTCTGTCCTCCCGTGCTGTCCATGAAAATCAGATTCATTACCTGGTGTGCAATAAGCCAATAATTACACACTTGAGAGAGACACAGATTATTTATTTCAGAGCTGTGCAGGCCTGGGTGCTCTGTGGTATTCCACAAATCAAGCACGCCAGCTATCAAAACTTTTTACTATTTATACATTTTAGCAAACAAAGGGGTTAGGCTACAAGTTACATAGTTTTCTTCTTAATTATCATTCTGTCTTTTATTGGTCAATGACTCTCTCGATTCTCATGCTAATTAGCCCCCATGCTCAGGCTTTCTCTTCTTCTGAGGTGGGTTTCTCAGGTCAGGGGTCTGTGAGTTGGTGATTGTGATCTGTCCCTGCTGGAATTACTTTCTACCCAGTCGGAGCTGATTCAGCACAGCTGCTTTATTAGTTTCTTCCTTATCTTGGGAGTTCTGCCAAATGCCCTTGTGGCCCATAAATTCTGCATTCTTTGTGTCCACCACCAGTGGTGCATCCTTCTTCCCAGGCCTGGTTAACCTCCCCCTGGGTCTGGATCATTGAAGCACGTCCAGCCCTAAACCTTAACGAGGCAATTCTACTGACAAGTAATTTGTTTTTCTAACACATGAACATCTCTCAGAGCTTGTTAGCTGCTATCTGTTTCACTGATTAAATCTCCTTGTTGATTAGTCTTGAAAGTATGCAAAGATCAAACATCAAAGAACATCCTGTCTTAAGAAAATTCAGTCACTCTACCAAAAAGGTTTACCCACAGACCATTTCCAAATCTGAATATATGAAAAAAGTGAAGTTGTTGCAGCTACCTACATGTCATTTTTAATTAAATCCCTTCCACTGTTTCAAACATTGAAATTCAGCCTATCTTAATTTTACTTGGTGATTAATTGTATGTACTACAAGATAACAGATACAGCCTCGTTAGTGCCGTTTACAGTGCCCATCCATGACGTGACAGAAGGGAGCTAAGAAATAATTTAATCTCACGTAAATGAGCAAAAATAACCACATCCGAAAGTTCAGCACAAAATTCTGACCTGTGAAGCAAGCTTGTTTGGAAATCGCCATAACAGAAAGTGACCATTTGACAAATTGCATAAGGTTCAGTTTTCTTAATATAACAATATTATTCCAACAGCTTTGCTGCTCCCCAGCTGGGTTACACAAGCAGCTTCCCTCGTCTTCTCTATCTGGGGCAGTGGTTTTCCATCCAATCCCAAGGATCCATGGACTTCTGAGGGATCGCAAGTGGTAGCTAACAAAGCACGTACAAAGTGTACACATGGTTCTCAATATACCTGAGTAGTCTGGCCCTCTTCTGATAGACATTTAGTATTCCTGTAATCTGGATTATTTGAAAAATTGCCTGTCTAAAGGGCAAATTATTAGGAGCAATGACTGTAGCTTACACTGGAAATGTACAACACCTTATTTTATTGACTGTAAAGCAAAAGAACAGAAGCAAACATGAATAATGCTGCTGGACTGACAAGGTCTGGTTGGAAATCATACATACAGTTTTCTTTGCTGATTTCCATTTTAAATTAATAGTCCCACGTTCAGATGCCCAGTCCAAGTTCAGCATTTAACAGTTTACCAGCCCAAGTAAGCAACAACAGCCACCTTTCCCCACAGATTTTTTATGCTGACAGCACCCTTCCATTCCCCTCAAAGTCAGGGTGGGAATAGCTGTCTGCTGATACTGCCTGGATTGTCAGAACTGCATCAAAACAAGAAAAGCTGTGTGGGGGACAGGCGCTAAGACTTCCTTGAGTGTCCAAAGGGGCTGGTCTCCAGTACAACACTCCATCTAGGACCAACTGGTCCCAGTCCTACTGGAGCCAGAGCAGCCTAGCATGGGCAAGTGCCTTACTAAGGCACTGATTCCAGAGCTTATTTCAACTATTCACCTATTCTCAGTTGCCTAAAGGCTGCACCCTCACCTTCAACTCATGAGACTCCCGTCTATGACTCCTTGCTTTAAAGCACCTCATTAAGTCCTGGATCTCCTTTTAACTACACTCCTCTAAATCAACAGGCTCTCTGCTGCAGTCAATAAAGCACATGAGCAGGGGTTAGTTCTTAGCATCTGGCTCAAATCCACCTCTCTTTTGGCTAATTGACACCTCTAAGTGAATAACTGTGTAGAAATGACCTTTGGTGGGAAGAGACTTAAATCTCAGAAAAGTGTTCTTGATTTTGCTAACCCAGGCTTCTGCCTTCCCAGAAAAGCCAATCTCTTGTTCCCAGCGTAACTAAGAGCAGAGGTATCTTTCAACAGCACTATATTCTGGTTCTCTCTTTTCTACCAAAGCCTACTGGCAGCCAAAAAAGGGCTGGATGAAGTTAAACAAATTTTTTTTTTAACAAGTCTTAGCTAGCGTCGGGCCTGGAAACTCAGCAGCATCCTAGAGATGACCTTGAAAGGAAATAGTTTTGCTTTGCCCAGTTTTGAGCAGAATCAATTAAAGCTGCCTACACACACTGCACGAAAGCTTGTTAGCAGGCACGACAGAGCTGAGCCCCTCAAATGCCACGTTGTTGGCTTGCTGCAGACATCCACCAACACCACAGCACCACAAGAACACGCGACAGCCTGCAGCATGTGGATTGTCAGGATAGGTGATTGGAAAGTTTCTTTAGGCCTTAGACCCTGTGACTGAGGAAAGCTTCCAAAAAGCAGGCAGTCATAAATCAAGGGGCAGCTTTCTGACTCAGCAAAGACAGCATCACCTTAAGTGACACTGATAAACGAGGCTGCGGGGTTTGCTTTGCTACGCTACCTTCTGTTTAGCTTCCTCTGAAATTTAAATGCATAAAATAACATTAATACAAAGAGGAAGCCAGGTGTGAAATGAAACAATTCAGATGCAGTGCTTCATCACAGAGTTGCTGGTATAAAGTGGAGAATAACAGAATATTCCAAGTTGGAAGGGACCCACAAGGATCATCGAGTCCAACTCTGAACTGAATGGCCTGTATAGAGATCAGGCCTGTGACCTTGGCGTTATTAACACGAGGCTCTAGTTGACTGAGTCTAAAAAGTCATATGAAAGGGAATATGTAGATATGATTTATTTATAGGTCAGTTTGTTCTGAGCCACACCACATCCCCTGCAGAGAACAATTTAGCTGTATTAATTGTCAGCTTTCATGAAACACTTGGGAAATCTTCTGTGCTGAAAGTCCAGCCCAGACCCTGCTCTCAGCAGAGCTGAGTGATGGCCACTGGGAGCCATCTGGAAATAGCCAGTTCTCAGTGCCTAGGGAGGGGTCAGTGGGATTCCATCCTGGGTCCTGGCAGCTTCGTGGGGGTCACTCTGCCAGATCACACAAGAAAAAAGTCACTCTGTTCAACACTGGGGTCCAGTGGAAGAGAAGGTGGAGATGGAAATCATGACTTTCATGGGAAATACAAGGAAAGCATTCATTAGCACCACTGCTAATGCTGTAATTCTTTGTAGGTTTGAGACAAGCATGTGAATAACCATGCCTCATTTTAAAACCACTACGTCTTAATGAAAGTACCAATTATCTGAAAGCTCTTATACAAAATAATTGATTTTAAGCAGTTGTGAGTTGTGTTGTAATGGTGCCTTGGCTTTTGAGTTAGTGAGATACAAATTTGAGGAAGCACACACAAAAAAGGAAAACAAAAATCTGTATTGAAAAGAGGGAAACAAACTCGACTCAGAAAGCTTAAATGTCATTTACTTACAGTAGAAGTAAAGGTTACGCAAAGATTTAAAGAAGAAAAAAGATGTTTTCAAAACATACATGGACTTCTGTTAATATCCCCAACATCTTCTAGTAGCAGCAAGCTGGAATCTCTGCCCAAATTCTATCTTCACTCCTTCTTTCTTCCATCCTCCCAACTCTGGTAGCAGTAGTGCCTGGCCACAGCATCTCATCTTTGTGAAACCAAAATCCAACACTATTTGCATTACTGTGTTACATCTGAATCCCACAATCCCAGGATGGGTCAGGCTGGAAGGGACCACCGTGGGTCATCTGGTCCAACCTCCCTGCTCAAGCAGGGTCATCCCAGAGCACTGGCACAGGACTGTGTCCAGATGGTTCTTGAATAGTCCCAGTGAGGGAGGCTCCACACCCTGTCTGGGCAACCTGTCCCAGTGCTCGGGCACTGCAGTAAGGAACCTCTTCTTTATGTTCAGGTGGAACTTCCCGTGCCTCAGTTCCTGCCTTTGCCTCTTGTCCCATTGCCCGGCACCGCCGAGCAGAGCCTGGTCCATCCTCTGGCCCCTCCCTGCAGCCCCTGACAGACACTGGTGAGGTTCCCCCTCAGTGTCTCCTCTCCAGGCTGAACAGCTCCGGCTCCCTCAGCCTTTCCTCACAAGTGAGGTGCTCCAGTCCCTCCATCATCTTTGTCACCCTCTGCTGGACCCTCTCCAGGAGCTCCTTGTCTCTCTTGTCCTGAGGAGCCCAGAACTGCACACAGCACTGCAGACTGGCCTCTCCAGGGCTGAGCAGAGGGGCAGGATCACCTCCCTGGACCTGCTGGCACTGCAGTTCCTGATGCAGCCCAGGATCCCCTCGGCCTTCTTGTCCCCCAGGGCACTGCTGGCCCATGGACAGCTTGCTGTCCACCAGCACCCCCAGGCCCTTCTCCCCAGAGCTGCTTCCCAGCAGGTCACCCCAGCCTGTGCTGGTGCCTGGGGTTGTTCCTCCCCAGGTGCAGGACCCTGCATTTGCCCTTGTGGAACTTCAGGAGGTTCTTCTCTGCCCATCTCCCCAGCCTGTCCAGGTCCCTCTGAAGGGCTCACGGCCCCCTGGGGTATCGGCCACTGCTCCCAGCTTTGTGTCAGCAGTGAACTTTCTGAGGAGGCATCTGCCCCTGCATCCAAGTCCCTGATGAACAAGTTAAACAATACTGGGCCCAGTATAGAGCCCTGAGGGACACCAATAATGACAGGCCTCCGACTGGACCCTGTGCCACTGATCATGACCCTCCAGGATCTGCTGTTCAGCCAGTTCTCAATCCACCTCACTATCCACTCATCCAGACAGGACTTCCTAAGCTTGTCAAAAGCCCATCTGAAGTACAGATAAACAATACCCCTGCTCTCCCCTCATCCATCCAGAAAGGTCTTTAATTGTAGAAGGCAATCAGGTTGCTCAAGCTTAATGTACCTTTAGTGAATCCATGCTAACTACTCCTGATCACCTCCTTGTCCTCCTCTGTGTGGATAGAGATGGCCTCAAAATGAGATGCTCCACCACCTTTCCAGGGATGGAGGTGAGACTGACTGGCTGGTAATTCCCTGGGTTCTCCTTCTTGCCCATTTTGAAGACTGGGGTGACGTTTGCTTCCTGCCAGTCCTCAGGCACATCTCCTGATCACCACAACCTCCCAAAGATCCCATCAGGGCCCATGGATTTGTGGATGCAAAGTTTGCCTGGGTGATCTCTAACCCAATCCTCCTTGACCAAGGGGAAGTATTCCTTCCACCAATCCTTTACCCTGGTCTCCCAGATCAGAGATCCCTGAGGGCTGATCTTGTCAGGGAAGACTGATGCAAAGAAGGTGTTCAGTAACTCTGCCTTCTCTGCATTCTGTTTGCCTCTTACTTGTTAAATCAACAGCGTGACTGTAGAGGAAAGTTACAGGCCCATTGCTGGAATTACATCAATTTGTGAGTTCAGTGGTGTCTATTTGGAGGGAGCAAGCAACTATTTTGAGACTGCTGGCGTTCTCAGAAACAATTTCTGGAGAGAATTTCTATTTACATTAGTGTTACTACTCTGCATGATTACTTCCCACAAGAAATATGGACTGTTTAACAATAAACCAGTCACCATTTTTCCACCAAAGGAGTGCTCTGCAGTCATTCGAGGCTGATTCCTTTGGACCCATTTATTATCTGGGTTCCTTGCTTTGTACCAGAGTTTCATTTTTCTTCCAGATGAGCTCTGTGTTCCTTCTTGGCACTTTAAAAGATCCTTATAAAGTATTTTTGTACTGCACAAATTAAATCAGTTTTTAGAACAAAGACATGGAAAAATGGACTGTGGTTGGTTTTGCCCAACAAAGGTCCACAACAGTCTCCAGCTATCCGTCTCTTCTACAATTCAGAGGTTCTTGAGATGAGGGTAGGGTGGTGGGTTTTTTATCAGCTGATCCACTCCTTCCCCCTCCAAACTTTTCTCTGTTCTCTGCCTGGTCTCGGTTCCCAGGCCGGACTGGGCAAATGAAGAAACCTGTGGAAAAAACCAAGGGACAGTGGTGGGACAGTGCTGAAAGGATGCACGCCACTGTGGCTGGTGGTGTGGCTGTGTCAGGAGAGCCCTGGGACACAGAACCCAGCCTGGAGGCACAGATCAAAGGGACAATGATGCTTGGGAGGCTGTTGGCAGCATGCAGCCACCCTGCCTTGCATGGGCACGCCAAGCAGGTTCTGGGGTCCTCCTGTAGAGTTAAAAATCGGGGTTTTCCTCTGTCTCCCGTTCATGCAAACACACTCCAAACCCCAGAGTAAGGAAATCAAACCCTCCCGAAAACAAGCAGAAAGATGAGAAAACAGAAAAGCCAGCCCATCGGAGCAGTTCAGCGGGCTGCTTGTGATTATAAAATCCTGACAATACAGGCGAGAGGCATCTTGCTTGTGTTCTGTGGCCTATCTTTAATTCCGTGTTACACAACACAATAGTCCAGCCCCAACGGAGAAAATTGCTGCGCATACAGTGAACTCCCACGAACAATAAAATGCAGCTCAGTCCTGCTTATTCATCATATCCCCATGACCTTGAGATATTTTAAAAGACAATGAAAACACCTGAGACCTTCAAGTCTGAAAAGCTCTCTGCACATAGGAATCACTTCTTTTCCAAGCGGAGCTTTGTTCAAAATTAACAGAGTGTCTATTAGGCATACTAAAAAGTGAGAGCAACAGATAAGTAGCAAAGAGCATTTCCGAGCATCAAAAAGTAGGTCACATCTAGAGTCTTTTTCTTCCCAAACTTGAGGTGCTTCTGTTCTCCCTTTCTTCTCCAGATCTTTCCCTAAATAAACTTCTCGAGAAAACAAAGACCTCCTTTTCCTGCTCTAAATGAGGGAAATACTTCTCCCAGCCCACTCTATCTCTGCAGTTTGTTTAAATCCTCCACCGATTGCCATGTATTTGTCAAGAAAGACAACATGCAGCAGCAGAGGTGGTATAAATCATATTGCAGGAGCCTGGAAAGAACTACACCTATCATTGCTGCCAGGGAATTTCATGGCAATCCATTCTTGTCCATCCTCACCTTCAGCTCTGCCAAAAGGGATCTCCATGGCTGAAGAGGGATACCCTTGAAGGTGGTGACACGAGTAAGGCTCTGGCAGAGAGGCTTATATTCATGTATGTTTTGTCCTTTCTATAAATACAAAGATGCTGAAATTGCTTTGATTTTGAGCAAAGGCTGGTTTGTGTTACATGGCATGTGGGAGCGCCTGAAACACTGGGACTGCTCCTGGGGACTGCTGCAGTGAAGCAGCAATGGATGGTTTCTATCTAGGGACTGACAGGAATGGAAAAGCCTGTCATTTAGGAGGGTATGTTAATTTATCTCCATCGGATTTCTTCAGGGACCAGTAATATTGATTTAGGACTTTGTTCTGATGACAGCTGAAAGGTGTGAGCTGGGAGAGTTTTCTGTGCCTTGCCAACTGCTTCCCCTAATTGCTACCTTCAATAGCAGCCTGGAGTTCTTGCTCCTTTTTCACCTTGAGTCTTAAGGCAGGATGCTGCCAGGCACTGAGCCATCCCTCTTAGTATCCTGCACCAGGACCTCACTATAGTTCTTGACATGTTCTGAAAGTTAAATTGGAGCTGCTTTCAGTATAGGACTGAATCCAAACTTAGCGTCTGGGTTTTGCACAGCCTAGAGTACAATGTAGATGTTAATTGATGGGTTGTGGAGGAAAGCAAGAAAAAAAGAAGCACCAAACAAAAGAAAAGGAAAGAAAAAACCAACCCCACCACCAAAATAAAAAAGCCCTGAACCTTGTTTTTCGCCTTAGGGCACAGAGAACTTGTCCCATGGGTAGAAATAGCCAGAGACACTACCTTTCAGCACATCAGGTTGAGTTATGTCTGTTTGTGCCGTACACAACCACACAAATTCCCTCCCTCCTTGCAGTTAAAGGGGTTAATAGCTGTTCCCCTGCTCCCTCTGAAACCTGTGGGCGTTTTTAGTTCCCACCTGTGGTGAGGCAGCACTGCCTTGGCCCCTCTGTACAGCCAGCCCAGATATTAATTGGTCCAAGTAGGCTGTCCTACTGGGAAGTCACCTGTGATAGAGCCTGAAATACAAAACAGCCTCCCTTTTGTGGACAAAGGTGCCTTTCTGGCACAGGAATTATTTTGTATATGAGAGCACAGTGTTATCCTCTTATGTTCTATTTTAATGGTTTCGTTTGTCCTGTGAAATCCTTGCAGCAGGAGAACTGGACACAACACACCAATTTTCTCTTATAATAGGAATCATCAAAGTTCCTAAGTTTCATCCTTTGGCTTTGTAGGCAGAACTAAAGCGCATGGAACAGACAACCACGTTTTCCTGATGCTTTGCAGTGTTCCACCTTGCAAAGCATCCCTGAGTCACAGGAGGCTGATCTTACAGCTCAGGAGGCATAGTCTGAGCAGAAGCAGCTAGTGCTTATTTTGGGGATGGGATGAGATGAGGGTGGGGCTTGATGGTATAAACCTCCTCCTAAGGAGTATTTCAAATTTGCAGTGTCTTTTTCCTTCTGAAACGAGAAAAGCATGAAAAGAAGGCATCAGATCCTCTGCTAATGTGTTTGATGTTTTCTGCTGCTCTTCCTGAAACTTCATCTTTTCTTTGAAAATAGGAACTGTGCAACCCTATTGCATAAGAAGAACGTCTTGCAGACATTGAAATGAGTGTAACTGGTGCAGAGCTACTTGGCTGATTCTGCAGAAAACCAGAAGCAGTGGCTTGCAGACAATAAATGCTCCCCTTTCATCTTTACTCAGAGATCTAAAGCCGATCTCTTTAATGCCACAATTGCTGACTGCTTTCTTCCCAAAGAAACCACCTCAGGGAGGAGAAAAAGAAATTTCCTTACACAGTGTGCTGCCCACAGAGGCACAGACAGACACTTCTGATCACACTTTTTAAATCTCCCTAGCTGGTTGTGGGCAGCTCCTCTGATTTTAACAACAACAACAACAACAACAACAACAACAACAACAACGCTTTTGCCTTACTCCATATATCGCCTGTTTAAAGACAGAGATGGACAAAAATTTGCTTTATCTTACTCTGTACGGTTTTGGATGGTGGGATCAGTGGGATCTTATCTCTCAGACCTTCCTCATCAAACCTTCCACATCCAAGACTCACTGATGATTACTTAACCACCTGCATTAGCTGGTGGAAGCTGTCTTTTCTCTAGAAACCTCACAGAGCTGTACTGAGATACAGAGAAGGTGGCTGGATTGTGATTGTACTGCCTAAAAGGGATGTTATGGAGAACTTTCATGACCAAAAAGACAACAGGACTTTGTCTTGCGGGGCTGATGAGGCATCACACAGACCAACAGCTGAGGAGCTGACAAAGACAAGCTTCAGTTTTCCTTTGCTGTTGTGCAAAAGGTTGCAAGGTTTTATTGCAAGGCTCCGTTCTTCCTCCTATCCACTTTGAAAAATCATGGAGAGCAGGAAAGGTGCTCAATGAGTGGAGAAAAGCCAATGTTAGTCCTATCTTCAAAAAGGGCAAGAAGGAGGACCTAGGAAGCCACTGGCCAGTCAGCCTCACCTCTGTCCTTGGTAAGGTGATGGAAAAGATCGTTCTGGACATCATCACCAAGCATGTAAAAGAAGAGAAGGCCATTTGGAGTAGTCAGCATGAATTCACCAGGTGGAAATCATGCCAGACCAATCTGGTAGCCTTCTGTGATGGCATGACTGGCTGGGTGGATGAGGGGAGAGCAGTGGATGGTGTGTACCCTGACTTGAGCAAGTCAGGAGGCAGCTGGACCTATTCCATCTAGAGAAGACTGAGAAGGGAGCTCATTAATGCACATAAATATCTGAAAGGTGGGTGCCGAGAGGATGGTGCCAGGCTCTTTTCAGGTGCCCAGCAATGGGATGAGAAGCAATGTCCATAAACTAAAACACAAGATGTTCCACATCAACATGAGGAACNTGGATGAGGGGAGAGCAGTGGATGGTGTGTACCCTGACTTGAGCAAGTCAGGAGGCAGCTGGACCTATTCAATCTAGAGAAGACTGAGAAGGGAGCTCATTAATGCACATAAATATCTGAAAGGTGGGTGCCGAGAGGATGGTGCCAGGCTCTTTTCAGGTGCCCAGCAATGGGATGAGAAGCAATGTCCATAAACTAAAACACAAGATGTTCCACATCAACATGAGGAACAACTTCTTTACACTGAGGGTGGCAGAGCACTGGAACAGGCTGCCCAGGGAAAGGAGTCTCCCTCTTTGGAGACATTCCAAACCCACCTGGATGCACTCCTGTGTCCCCTGCTCCTGCCTTGGCAGCAGGGTTGCCTGGATGATCTCCAGAAGTCCCTTCCAACCCTAACTATTCCGTGATTCCAATTCCACTCTACCTGTCTCTTGGCTTTATGGAAAAGAACCTGCAAAGGTTAATGACACAAAACACCTGCTGTGCTCTTGCTGCTGTCCCTGTCCCAGTTGCTCTGCAGCAAACAGGTGCCTAGGAAGAACACGTACCCTGGAATTGATGTTTTTAGAGTCTCTGTTTTGGCTCCATAGGGAGTTAGGGCTGCCCTACCAAGAAGAATTTTCTCCTGTGAAAAAGCAGAGCTTCACCAAAGCTTGAGAAGCAGCATGCTTGGGTTTATCTGGACCAAAGCAAACAAAGAGATTAAAAAACAATCCTAGCTTTTTCTTTCTTTTCCCATTGTACTCCTTCGTCATCCCAGCATCTCGAGCACCTCTGGACTCCTGAAGCCCTTCAGATTGCTCCACTGCTCTGACATTTCACTGCCACTCTTAGAAGTGATCTTGGTAGTGGGTCTTTGGTATAAAAGGCATTTACGGGTCCATTTGAAGCTGTGGACCTCCGGATTTCACTGTAAAGCAGCAGAGGCAGGATGGCCCACGCCAAACTAAACTCTAAATCAGTGTGAGTGTTAAATCAATCCTAGGAGGGACAATGTCCAGGGTATCAGGGGCACGTCTCAGGCAAGGCCAGGCTCTTTGCTGGCATGAACAGTACTGCAGCCTTTCAATCCTGCACTCCATTACTGTGCACAAAATCCAGCCTGAGCTCCCTTCTGCATTCTGCTAGGAAAGCAGCTCAGAGCCACTGCAAAATTGAAACTGTGCAGCAACAAAGCTAGGAAATTAATATCTGGAATATCCCTTCAGGCTACTGGGTGCCCTTGCTTAGCACCGCAGTAAATGCAGGGAAAAAAGAGAGGGTGAAACTCACTTCACTTACTTGAAAAAGTCCTGAGTAATTTATTTAGTTGAACGTTGCTTTTTGATGAATAATGTGCCTGTCTTGGTGAGAGAAGCACAATCATATATTGTGAGGGGAAGCCGTGGAGCAGGATTCAATCAGCACATGGGATGCCAGCAGGGAAATTACCTACAAAGAATGGATTTTTTTTCAGCAACCCCAGGAAATCTGGCTGTACCTTTCAGTCTGTAACCACCACTGGGTACCCAGCCTGAGAGCATGATGTGCCAGTAAACAGGCAACAATAGCAGCCTAGAGGTAAATATTGCACAGCTCAGGAGGCTGCTGGGCACGCAGGTCCTGCCAGCTATGTCCTCACGCCGGGAGCAGCTCCCCATCCCAACTGCAGCCAGTCCTCACTGGCAGCAGGGAACTTTGTGAGATGTCCCTGCTCAAGGGGAGAGCTCAGACTGGGCCCATCCTGATGGGAATATTTACAGAGAGAAGTAATTGGCTGCTAATCAACAGCACAGACAAGAGAGATGTGTCTTCACTTCGCACCTTCGCTCCCCTCTTTGCAAGCCGGGAGCTCTCCAGGTTGCAGGTTCACTGCAGGGCATGAGACCTATTGTTCCTTAGTCAGCCTGAACCAAAGCACAGCCTGGGAGCAAGCAAGTGCTGCTGTCACATCACCCCAGCCATCCAAAGCAGCCGTGCATTCCCCACGTAGGCACAACAGGGACACAAAGGTTTTTTCGTGTTCTTGCCCAGCAATGAGCATTTTTCAAGAGCAGCCTGCAACAGCTTGAACTCTCCTCCGAGTGACAGGTGGCAGAAGCTCTATCAAAGGCATGGCTGCAGCACACTGGAGCCCCACAGAAGGAGTGGGGGAGGCATCTGGGGGCTTTTTCTCCTCGGAGTCACATCTTGATTTACAGCCAGACCTGCAAGACAATCCAGTTGATCACGACCTGACAAGTGTCAGCGGTCCTTGCCTGTGACCATTATCCCTTTAATATAAAACAGTGGGGAGATTAAATAACCTGAAAATGCAGCCAGGCTTTGCTAGGTCTTGGAACAGCCCTTATGATGTCCTGGCCAGCTCTGCTTTATTCCATTTCCTCCACTGGCAGACAGCACAGCTCATTGTGCATGCAAGCGTGTTCAAAAGTGTGACATAAATGAAATGCACTCATCTTGATGGAAAATATAAGAGCCCAGATGTGTCAGGGCCTTCAGTCGTTTTATGAGGTCCGAAGCAGAGGGAGGAGGTGCCAGTCAAAACCTTTGGTTTCTTCTGTTTCTGTCTCTCTCATTTTCTCTCTTTTTTAGAGGTATCTGGGGAAATGAGGTAAGGGAAACACTGAAATTCCCCCTTGGATCAGCTCAAAGTCTCCAAAACCCCAGAGATCCTCCTCCTGACAGTTTCTCCCCCCACCCCAGATGCTTCTCTTCTGAAGCCTGCCCTGCAGAACTGTGCTCTGGCTCTGCTCTGCTTGCCTGGCACAGACCCTGAAGCCCCCGGGTGCCTCAGCACTGGCACAGGGTCATCCAGCAGGACTTCCAGACCCAGACCCCGGCTTTCTGAGGAGCGATGTGGCACGTGTCAGCATATGCTCAGCTGATCTGCTCCTCGTACACAACCCCACAGACCTACACTGGATTCCCAGGGCCTGCCAAACACCCGCAGGGATGGATGAAGGGCACCTGCCAATCAGTCCAGACTGGAGATGAGAAATGAAGGGAGAAGGTTAGCTGCCACAATGATCCAAACGGGGAACGTTTCAGCTAATGTATACTTCCAAGGCATCATACTTCTAAGGGTTGATTTCTTTTTAGCAATCATCTGATCACTCCAGGGCCCCACTGCAGCACAGGTTTGGTAACAGGCATCTGTGGCTCTGAAAATGGTGTGACCTAAATATAGCAAGCAGAGAGAAAGAGGAGCAGGAAGCTGCTAAAGAGAGCTGGACAACATTTTGTTCACATTAGCAACTACAAATGAAGTCTCATAACTCCCAGCCAGGCTCATCAGTCCATGCTGGCCACTCACACTGTGCATCAGCAATATTTTAATTCAGACATTTTTTAATTTTTAAATTTTAAGTGCAGGACTTTTTCTAAAGTAACTTCATTTGTGTGGTTTTTTTCAGAGGAACACATCTCCATCAGGTGTGTTGCTTATATCTGGGAAGAGAGGACATGTGTTGGGTAGACACGTATACCATGGAAGTGCAATGCTACTGGAATATAAAGTGTTCGAAAGTACAGGCAGTTTCAGTTCTTGTTAACTCTGTTGGATACATTTTCCCAGTGATCATACGGATAAAATTTTCAGCATGGAAGCTGTCACAAAGACAAGGGCCTGTAAATGAGAATGACTGCTCATGGAGCACATTTTTCTACATCTCCAGCCTGCATTTGAGGATCCAGTTACCTTTTTTTGTCTTTCCTCATCCCAACTGCTTCTCCAGTAATAAATCAACATCTTCTGCTATCTATCTATTTTTGCCTCTAGGATCTAGGCTGTACAACTTGTTGTGTGCAGGAAGGAGTCTATAGCTTTGTGAGCCCAGGTATAGGATTCATATAGGAATAGCATGAAAAGTTCCTGCTGGAATTGAAACCAAGTACAGATGGAGCCACATGCCAGTTTGTCATCGTGAACAAAATCAGCATCAAGAGTGAGCTCTCTTGCTTTGGTTCCAGCTGACTCGGGAATTTCCTGAGGGAAAAAACCCTCAAACATCATAACTTAGCTCTTGGAATTCGTTGAATATTCAGGAATTAAAATGAGAGGTGTCGTGGTTTAGGAATGGTATTCCCCAGTTTTTGTTCCCATTCGTTGTGGGTTGACCTTGTCCGGATGCCAAGTGCCCACCAAGCTGCTTTACACCTCCCCTTCCCAGCTGGACAGGGAAGGGAAAATAAGACAGAAAATGACTTATAGGCTGAGATGAGGCTGTTTACTAAAGCAAAAGCAAAAGTTTGTGCATGCACAAGCAAGGAGAAAAAAAAAGTAGGTTTATTCTCTACTTCCCATCAGCGAGCGATGTTCAGACACTCCCCAGGAAGCCGAGCTTCAGCCCCTGTAGAGGTTGTTCCAGAAGGCAAACATTGTAAATAACAAATGGCCCTCCCTTCCTCCTCCTTTCCTTGGCTTTTATATCTGGGCTGATGGCATATGGTACAGAATATCCCTCTGGTTAATTTGGATCAGCTGGCCTGGCTGTGTCCCTTCCCAGGACCTTGCTGACCCCCCGCCTGCTGATGAGGGGGATGTTGGAGAGGCAGCGCTGGGTCCTGTGCCAGCTCTGCCCGGCAGCAGCCCAAACACCGGGGTGTTATCAGCACCTTTCTAGCTGCCAGTGAAAAGCACAGCACTGGGAAGGCTGCTGTGGGGAAATGAACTCCAGCTCAGCCAGACCCAAAACACCACTGAAACACCCCAAACCGTGCGCCGCTCACTCACTCCCTCTGCCACTCCCGCTCTCCCTGCCGTGGGCTGCAGAGAAGTGAATGCACTAAAGGTAAGGGTCAGGGGCTGAGACAAGAACAATTTGCTGGAAACAGCAATGAAATAAGAAACAAATGCTAACAGCAACAATATTAATAACAGTGTACAAGAGAGGCAAATGAGTGCTCACCCCGCAGAACAGGATGCTACCCCGACATCTCACTGCCCACTACCCCACCAGAACGGACCCCTTCCCCCTACAGCTGGGCATGATGTGAGCTGGTACAGAATAACCTCTGGGTCCCGGCCATGCCCCTCCTGGCTACTGCAAAAATTAACCCTGTCCTGGCTGGAACCAGAACAAGATGTTATATGATGTTATCACGGTGGCAGTTCCCAGAACAGGGTTTGTCACATGAATTAGCACCAGACAGGTAAAATTAGGTAGGCATCAAGTCGCTTTTCCACCCTCTTCAGAGATTAAAGCAAATGTGTTTCCATATGAACAGACACGCAGAGGAGTATTTACATGGACATATATTTGATTATGTAGTTTGCTCCATACATCTCCTTTTAAAGCCTCCTAAAATATTTGGAAATCTTACTATTAAAAAGTATCCTTTTGCACCTCCCCATTCAAAAGAAAAGAAGGTAAATTGTACAAATGCTTGTAATGAATAAACAATTCAAATTTCCTCCATGACTGTATTATTTAGCTGGCTAAATAGAGAGTGTCTCTTTCACCAGTTGTCTCTTGATACAGTTTTCAGTGATCTGTCCAAACTGGCAAAAGTCATAACATCCTTTCTTCTTTTAAAGTGCTTTTAAATACTTTTAAAATGCTCCGGGCGCAGCTCACAGAATTCAGTGGGACACCAAGACTGGTCTTTATACTTTCAACTCCAAATCAGCACAGAAATGAAATAAACTCTCAGTTTACTCAATGAACTCAAGCTAAGCAAGTGTTTCAGGACCGGACCCTTGACAAATTCCCTAGACATGGCCTTTGGCAGAGTTTCGTGTGATCCTATCCCATATCACAGCAAAATTTTGATAAATGAAAGTTTTCTTCAGTTTCTGATTTTCCTTACTGTCCCTCCAGCCTGCTTGTCAGCAGTATTTTTGCACTGTGCTTGTAACAGTGCTTCAAAATTGCTGTAAAGTACAGCATTAATTTTAAGTGTCAGTCAAACCTGTGACATTTTTGGTGTGGTAAGCTGGAGGGGATAGCACTATTAGTTCTGGTCTACTCCCTCTTCTCCTAACTCCTGCACTTCTTCTGACATTTTGGCTTCAGTCACTTCTTTCCAACGCTTTTCTCTATGGAAAATTTTATTTTTTACTGAAACACCTCCAACTTAAGCCTGTCTGTATAGAATGGCTCATGGAAACTCCTGTGGGAACTTCAGCATTGTTATATCCTGTGACCATTCCCCTTTCTTGGGGCAAACAAGATCTCAAAGGCACTCATCAGCCAGGAGGACACATCACTTCATCCTGGAGCCTTGTCTGCAGAGGGAACCTAAGAAGGTATCCAGACTGGAAGACCAATGAGTCACAGAGATTGTGTTTCCAAATATTTCCATTTTCAAAGCAGTTGGGTTTTGCAAAAATCACCCCAGAAGATATCTTGTAAAAGTACATTTTCCCCCCTATTCAGTCCTGCAAAGTCCAGTTGATGAGGTGTTTCACTCTGCGTTCATTGAGTGTCCAAGGAAATGCCCTCTAAACCCATGCAAGATGTAACTTTCTGTGTTGCCCCCAGTGGCAAAACTGAGAGAGAAAAGTGGTTTAGGGACTCGTCCCAAGAGTACGTTTTACAGAATCTAGTAACTGTAAGAAGTAAAACATACCCTAAATCATTATTTTAGCATTAACTGGCATCAGATGAAACTACAAGAGATTAGTATTACTGCATTTTAGTCACATAATCAACCAGAGCAGTGAGAACAGCAGTTAGATCATCTATACTCTAATAAGAAACAAAATTTAAAAAAAACTAGAGGAAAAAAACTGGGAAGCAGAGTTGGTTTTTTAAAATGAGTTTCTACAAGGAACATTTAGCTTATAAAGAGAGATAAATTATAGGTGTGCGCTGAGCGTGTGTTTATGGCTTAGCCCCCAGGAGACAGGAGCAAGAAAAATGGTCTCTGCTTTTTTCCATCTTTTCATCTAAGCTGCAGTAGAATGAGCAGTTTGGGCTGGTCCATAATTCACTGGGAAGTGGCTGTACAGAAAACCTTCTCAACATCTGCAAAGCTGCCAGAGGAAGGAAAACACCAGGATCCCTGCGGCGGAGTCACTGCCTGAGTGAGAGGCAGCGGGATGGGGATGACCCACAGCCAATTTAGGAAGGCCTAAAGCGTTTGCACAACGAGGCCCTTGGTTTTGTCCCAATCTGATAGAAATTCCAGAGGAGCTCCATCCTTATTTTGGCTGTTTGGCTGGTGTGTACAGCCCAGAGCAGCAGGCGTTCTGCTTTTGCCCAGCTGCAGGGCTGGTGGCTGTACTTGCCCACAAAGGGGTGCGTGGTGTGGCCACGCTGATTCCCTGACGCTGTTCCCACCCGCACCTGGGCTGTGAAACTGCCCCAGCATAACCAAAAGGCTAGTTTTTTAATCAGGTCTGGACCTGGGGGAGGAAGAGTGGTCACTGTTGGTGAGAACAGGCGCCTCATCACACTGTCAAGGGTCCAGAGGTAGCATGTGCTGTTGACTAAAAGAAATAGATACAGGCAAGACAGGGCCTAATTGCGTATCACAAATGACATGGTTCCCAAAGACTTTTCCCTTCTGAAGATGCCTGCCCTGCCTAGCAGCATTCCTGGGATGAGGCTGTCTCTCCCCTGATGTCTCTCAGGGCCTGACCTTCCAGTGCAGGCCTTCTGGTGCCATGGTAAAGGCTGCTCATTCCCTGTCCACGTCGTTTCGCAAAATTCCGAGGTACACAGAATCTGCGAGACCACTGTCGAATTTGGGTAAGGTTGGTCAAGAGACTCGAGTGCCTGACAGGCAGCACGGTCCCACGTGCCCTGTGTGCTAGTAAACTGTGCCAAACCCAAGCACGATAAGGCTCCAAAATGGACAGGCTGCATCAGGAACAATCCAGGTATTCCTGGAGCAACACGCTTGCTGTACTTCAGGATGTACACAGGAGAAAATGAAGGTTTTCCAGTCTGATGCTGCAAACAAGAATTTACTCCAAGCCAAGGGGATGTGCGTGTGGCTGCAGGCACTTGAAAATATGTGAGCAGATACGGATTTTAGGAGCATTCTGCAAGGCTTCTGCGTTTTTGAACTGTTGAAGCTGAGGGTCAGGTATGGACACAAACAGGGGTAATTTAGCTTATGGCTGATTACATAATCACACAAATACAGCAGTTCTACAGCTACATGTATAAATTGAGCCACTGCCCCCAGTTCAGATTCGTGGATATATATAAATATCTATCTTTACACAGATAGATTGTATCTTGCTCACTGGCATCTTCGTAGATGCAAAGGTTTGCATAAAGAAAGATGGAAAGTAAGTAGGGGGAACCAGGTTGAAATCATTGTGAGGCAGCAGGAAGTCAATTTTCGTGCTGCAGATGGAAAATCTGATGTATAAATGTATCTTAATGTACATGTTAAGCTTATTGCCAGAGTGGTATAGCAAATTCCAAATTCTGACTTCCAAATGTATTAAGGTCTGAGAAATTTTAAAGCAGAAAGACAGAGTCAAGTTGTTTGTTCTAGAATATAGCAACATTAACACGGAGTTCTGTCAACTTAAAAAACCACAACCAATGTATTTTAACCCAAAACATGAGAGAGAGGTGGTGGAGGATTGTAAAAATATTCCAGATATTTCTCATTTCTAGAGAATTCTATCCTACATCTCTTTCCTGCAGTACAGAATATGAGTGTAATGAGAGCTGTGTACCTAGCCCCTTTCAGCTGTTCTTAAATCCCAGTTCAAATACCTTAACCACTAATATTTTCCCAGGCCCACTGATCTGGCTGAGAACCTAAAACCTGAGTGAAGACAACAAGATAGAATCCAAATCTAGTTACGTTGTTGTGACACTAATATAATTCCTTTGAGGGGAGGGGATTAGAGTCTTTTAATACTCTGGTTTTATAGGTTCATGCAAAACACAGCATCAGTTTAGCTGGAGACATCTGGACTCTCACTGTTAAATGAAGAAAGGCTTTTTTTTTTTTTTTAATGCAGTGGATGCTCAAAGAAAATAAGTTCACTACTCAGTGAATAAAACATGGAATAAATTTAAAATGCTCATGAGGGAAAGAAAAGCACTGCATAAAATAAATAAAAAAGATGTGAAGTTCTTGATTAAAAAAATAACAGAATATAATACATGAAAGGCTATGCAGCCATGAGTAATGACAAAAGGTGATATTAAACATTGCAGAACCCTGATTAGTTTTGTAATAGTGTATAAATCTGTGAATGTGCAACTTCAAAAAGAAGATTTGAATGTCCTTCTCTAAGCAGCTTACCAGAGTTCCATTTTTAAAATCTTCATTATTGTTTCTTGCTAATTTTTTTTTACCAGATTCTCCTGCTACCTCCTGTGCACTCTGATTATGAAGCGTTAAAAGGATTAGGAGGCCATGGATTTCAAGAGCAGTTTTCTACACATTCTTGTCCCAGGAAACAAAAGCTTTGTTGCTAACTCAAAACTGTCTAACACAGGTTATCCTTTCAAAAAGTTGGGGAGAAGACGCAGGCAAGCAGCTCTGTCTGCTGCTGCTGACTTTACTCCAGGATGGATAAAGAAGAAATCAAGAGGTATGGCAGATTCACTGCTTCAGCAAAAATGCTGCCCTCGTTTCAGGATTACTGTGAGATCATGATGCCCACCAGCACTAGTTGGTTGTTTGACAAGGAATATCAGAAAGCAAAATAATTTCATTCTGGAAGAGCAAAATTTAAATCCCAGATGCCTTTATTATAAAGCCTGATGCCACTTGCACAGCTTCCAGTTCCACTATGCCCAGGTTTTATATGTGAACTCACAGCAAGGAATGCTGTTTCCCACNGGAGAGGACGCACCGCACGCGCCGCTGCAAAGGACTGCTCCACATCTGCTGTAGACCTTGGAAATTTTCTGCTGGTTACTAAACCTGCAAAATCAGGTTTTTGCAAATGTGGCATTTGGTTTATGACATACAGCATCTCCACAATCCCATCAGACCCCAGACTGACGATCCACTTGTGCCCTAACAAAATGATCCAAGCCTGCAATACCTGAAATACAAGAATCAGTGGAGGGTAGTGGACAGGATTAATCTGGAAAAGCAGGAACAAGAGGGACATCTAATATAGTTTGGGTGGACAACTATAGTTTGGGTGGCAAGTGCCAAGATAACAAAGCCAAGCTCTGCTTGGCAGGTCCAGGTGGTGGAACAAAGGCAACGGCCACAGATGCAGTTTGGGATGTTCCTGTTGGACATGGGAAAGACTTCTTCCCAGGATGGTGATGCATACACAGGTAATTGTGAGATGGGGTAGCACCCTCCCTGGAGCATTTCAAAACTCTCATAAGCAACACCACAGCTGCCCTGTCCTAGCACTTGGTGAAGGTCCTGCTCCAAGCCTGTCCCCTCTGACCAGACTCTCTGGGAGTCTGTGAACAGCTGTGTCTTTTTCCATGGAAGACCAGATATCCACCTGCAGCCCATGCTGTGCTGGACTGTGCCCTGAAGGAGGCTGTGACCCTGTGGGAAGCCCAGGCTGGAGCAGGCTCCTGGCAGGACCTGTGACCCCATGGGGAACTCACACTGCAGATCCTGAAGGAGGGTACCCTGTGGGAATGACCCACGCTGGAGCAGTCCGTGAAGAGCTGCAGGCCATGGGAAGGACACACATTAGAGAAGGTTATGAAGGACTGTACCCCATGCATTACACACTGGAGCAAGGACGTCATGCTGGAGCAGGGGAAAAGCAGGAGAAGCTGAAGAAGCAGCAGAGACAAAGTATTATGAACATGCCATAACTCCCATTCCCCATCCCACTGGGAGGAGGTGAGAAGTTGAAACCAAGCCCAGGAAGAAGGGTGGAGTGGGGAGAAGATATGCTTATATTTGTTCTTATTTCTCATTATCTCACTCTGCTTAATTGGCAATGAATTAAATCAGTTTTGCCCAAGCTGAGTCTGTTTTGCCTTTTAAGATCTTTGGTAAGTGATCTCTCTCTGTCCTTATCTTGAGCCATGTGCTATATTCTCCCCCTGTCCTGCTGAAGAGGACAGTGATACAATGGCCCGGTGGACATCTGGCACCTTTGCTTTTCAGTTCTACAGAAGGGCTTGTGCACCCCAAACGGGGTCTGTTTCCTCTGAGAACACTTGCTAGTCTGATACAACATATTTACTTTTCCCCATAAAAAAAATTTATTTACTCTTGTGTTGCTTTTGCACGGCCTGGTTTTTGGTAGTGGAGTGGACCACAGAGGTGGCTTCTGTGAGAAGCTGCTGGAAGCTTCCACCGTGTCCGGCAGAGCCAATCCCTGATGGCTCTGAGGATGGACATGCCGCTGGCCAAGGCTGGGCCAATTATAGATGGTGGTAATGCCCCTGTGGTAACAGATTTAAGAAGAAACCAAAACAAAGGTGGTGGTGCAGTTTTAATTCCAGCCAGAGAAGAGGAGGAGGGGAGAACATGTGAGGCAAAACAACATGGAGACACCAAGGTCAGTGGAGAAGGAGGGGCAGGAGGTACTCCAGGCTCTGGAGCTGAGATTCCTCTGCAGGCCGTGGTGAGGACCATGGGNGAGCAGCCTGTCCTTGGAGGACTGCACCCCGTGGAAAGAAAGACCCTCGCCACAGCAGTTTTGGGAGGACTGTGTGCCCGTGGGAGGGACCTACGTTGCAGCAGTTTTGTGAGGACTGCTGTTCATGAGATTGGAACCACTCTGGAGAAATTCGCAGAGAGCTGTCTCCCGTGGGAGGGATCCCTTGGCCACACAGGGGAACAACTTCTCTCCCTGAGCCAAGTGGAAGAAAACCTCGGGTGACAAACTGACCAAACCCCCACGTCCTGTCTCCCTGTGCTGTCGTGGGAAGGCCCAAGCTGTTGGGGGAAAAAAAAAAAGGGGGTTTTAAGGGCTTATTTTACTTCTCATTATCCTGCTGTGATTTTGTTAGTAATAAATTCACTTTGTATCTCTAAGTTGAGCCTGTTTTGCCCTTGGAGTGTTTTCTCCCGGTCCTTATCTCAACTCGAGAACCCTTTGTTAAATTTTCTCTTCTCTGCCCAGCTATAGCAGGGGAGGGTGAGTGAGCGACTTTCGTGGGTGCCTGGCATTGAGCCAGTGCCAAACCACAACAGCTTTTGGTGGAGATGCTGGAGAGTCATGAGGACTTTGAGCTAAGGATATTGACTGGGAGAAATAATTGGCAAAACAAGTATTAAATCGTGTTATCAACTAGAATGATAGCAGGGAATTTGGGTCATAATTGTAGTGAAGCATCTAGGAGCGGATTTTGTGTAAGTTGTCCATTTTTGTTCTGTGCTGTGATGATGTTATTTTTGGATTTGGTGTGGGGAACTTTTCTTCTGTTTAGTTCAGTTGGTTTTTTTGTTGTTCTAAGTGAAGATTGTATGTTGAGTGTTGATTTTAATGATAATTCTTAAATATGTGATTCACAGCAGTGAGGGGTGGAACGGCTCCGGCGCCTTATAAATTCCTGGGCAAAGAAACATGGCATTAAGTGGATATATCACATTCACTATCATCCACAGGCCTCTGGGAAGATTGAAAGATATAACGGGCTGCTGAAAGCTATGTTAAGGACATGGAAGGATGGGGTTGCCGTGACCTTCCAGGCTGATCAAAGAACAGGAAGAATTAGTTTTTTCCCTTCCATCTAAAGTCTGTGTGATTGAAACTGACAACTTCATACTGAATTGAAGCATGTCGCTTCAGAAAAGGTCGGATCCAAGATTTCAAGTGATGCAGATCTTCCCCTTTGCCTAAGAAGGTCAATGCAATATGTAGTTATCCACCTCAAAATCAAAAAATGCTCATTTCTTGCACTCTCCCCTGTGAGTTGAGCGGACTCATATTGCCAGATGCTTCTCACATCTGTAAATTTCTACAGACTCACGTTTAAAAGAAAACCCAATTTTTCATTAGGCAAACTAAAGTCTGTCAACTGCTGTATTTTTGAACCTCATGTATCTGTGTGGCTGGGACTTTCCACGTCAGGGCAACACCTCTCTTATCTGCTGAGATTAATACACAGATAACGAAAGACGTGTGAAGGGAATCTGAAAGCTCCTTTTTCTGAGTGACTTCTGGGGACAAATCCTGGCAGCCTTTAGAACCGCCTGGAGCTGCAGAAAGCTGAGCTGCTTTTATCATGACTGTGCTGGGTGGCATAATCAGAGGGTTTGCCACTTAATAAGAATTAACTCAGTTATTAATTAGCGTATAAATCCCTTAAAAGTTTTATTTCATCAATAATTCATCCAGTTTTCATAGGCTCTGATTCTCTGTCTCACTGAGGGATTGCAGACTCTTTTCCTCTCTCTCCCCAACTCTTCATTCATTTATTTCTTCCCTCCTTTTTTTCTTTCCTTCTCCTGTCCCTCTCCTTGATATTTATTTCTCATGGTTGGCTCTGTTGCCCTCCATTAACAGTCAGGAGGTATCACTGACTGTTAGTTAAAAAGATGACAATTGAGCTTGATTTCTGAAATTTGTTTGGAGGCGCTTCATCACACCCGTGCACATTTAGGCAGAGAGAGAGAGAGAACAGCAGCACTGGAACTTGAGTAGGACACATAAAAACGGAGCAGGATGGTTAAAATATCGGCTGGGATGGAACAAAGGGGATTGAGAGGGAAAGACAGAGAACTACAAGACCCATAAATAATCTTTGAAAAAATAGCTTTAATCTGCCAAGCAGAGGAAGACTTGTACAGCCAAATGAAGCTTTTTAATGGATGAATGGGATTGAAAGAACAACTACTGGAAACAAAGAGGTCTGGGCCAAATGAGACTTGAAGAGCTAGAGTTTGCAAAGGGTCTGGAAAAAGATGGCAGTGGTACCATCTGCTTTGGGAAACCCTTCAGCAATGCCACGGGATGGGAATGGGCCTTCATTCCAAAGGGAAATTGAGCACATGCTATAGGTGAGTTGGTAGCAAACAATACTTTGGGAAGATACATTTTGTGAGATTCCTGGAAAATGGAGGGAAATGATAGCTTGATTAGGGGGCCAGGGTTATGCCAAACATTTGAGGTTCCAATTCAAAGCCTAGAGGGCCTTAACCGGAGACTGGGGCTCTGGGAAGGATCCCTTTGCTCTGGGAGAGAAACACTTTGATCATGTTGGTGTCCTCTTCCTCTAGAAGTCATAGGGGTAGACAAATAGGCTGTCCTCACTGTCTCCTGACCCTGCTGAACTTGCACAGAGATGTCCAAAAAGGGGAAAAAAATCTGCTTATTCCAAGGGTAGAATTTTAGAAAGGTATAAATGCTATTATTTTATAGGCTCGGTGGACTGAAAATAAAATTGCCACGGCAATTAACGTACCTGGGTGTGTGCAGGGAGGTCAGAGCTTAGGAGGCCCTCAGCAGCCTGTGAGACAAGGAATGGTAGCAAGAATGTCAGCAGTATCCAGTGGGAAATCTGGGCTCGGCTCACACCCTGCAGCAGCCCCTCAGGAGCAACATTTGCACACCCAAGGGCTCTGGGATACCCGATTAAAAGAGATCTCAAGATGCCAAAATAAAAATCCCTGATGGAGAGGCAGGGAGGTTTAAGCTTGCCTGCCAGCTTGAGCTTCACAGACGCAGCTCATACCTATGCAACACTACACACCACAGGTAGGCAAATGTCATCCCTGCTTGGCCAGGCTGCATCCCCCACGGGCACAGAAAAAATTCATGGCTCTCTGCACTAGTCTGAGCAGCTCCTGGTCCCCAGGGAGGTGCCTGCCCTATTTCCAGCTCTGGGACTTCTCAGCTGATGGCCCAAAGGTCCTGTCCTGGCTTGCCAAGCCCTGTCATCTGTATCAAACAGAGCGTGGCTGCCTAATCCGGAGGGGGGATGACAAGCTGTGGCCCAGCCAAGTGACGCTGGAGTGTGTCTTTGCAAAGGAGATCTGCTCTGACTCCGAGGAGGTGGCTCTTCCGGGGACCGTGCTCAGCCAGTGCAGAGCCCCAGCTCTGAGGATTCACTCACAGCTTTTCTGTGCCTCTTTCTCAGTTAACCAGGGCAGCAACAGAGCATGAAGCGTGCTCAAGGGTGGCTTTGGGAGCACGACACGCTGTGAAGAAAGGGCACCCGGGATGGAAAAATCCCAGCTGCCTATAGCTGAGAGGATCCATCCCTATTTTTTCCTGACTTTGGCCCGCTGCAGGCAGGAAATTTCTTGTTCAAATTCTGACCTGACAAAATCGCTTTGAGAGTTGTTTATCAAAAGGGATTTTTTTTCAGGAGGAATTTATTTTGCAGTGACAGGAAGATGCCATTGCATGCCCAGCCAAGTTTATTTGGAAAGGCTCATTTGCTATGAATCAAAGCATCTTTTTCTCTTACCATAGGCAGAAAAGTCTGTTCCAGAAGCAAACTTAAGCTTTTTCTCTCTTTAGCACTACAGCTACTCTCCTGACATCCATGCCTAAGCTCATTAGCCAGACATTATGAATTTCAGGGCAGAAAGAAAAGCCAGAAGTCTGAGATGCCACACAGTAAAGTCCACATCTTTAGGGCTGACCAACAAATCAAAGATCAAAATTCACCTCATGAATTCAGGAGAGAGAAATGTGTGAATTTGCCCTCCTGTCCTGCAAAGCATCATTTTGTCATTCTTAGAGGAAGGATAAGATTTAGTAGATCTAGATATGTGTGTGTATGGGCTGTAATCAACTGCTGTCCTCCAAGAGGACTGAGCAAGGACCAGTACAAGGCTCCAGACAGCCTTCACAAGAAGGACATGTCCCCTGAGCCTTTTTTAATAAGAAAAGTGAGTTTTAGAGGGGAACCTGCCCATCAACAGCATGCATGTGGACCTATAAACATATGTTTGAGACAGAGAGGGATGTGTACCTAACGTCAACACACAGGGCTGCCTCTGCTGACTGCAGGTTCCGGCATCGCCTTCACAAGTTTGGGAACATGGCTGCTGCCTGAGATTATTAACTGCTTGCTTGACACAGAACGCAGCTACAATTAATAGAAGTCAGACATATTTTTGTGGAGGAAGAAATGGTCTGGGAGTTTTACGTGTCCCAGAAGGGGCAGGTGAGGGTGTGGTGGAGCCTCTGGCACTGCATGGCTCACTTTGGATGGTGCTGAGCCAAGGGTGCTGACAGCCGCTTTGTACTGTTGAATTATTCAGGAGTCCTTCACAGATGGCTGCAAACAAGGGAGGCCTGGGAGAAAGTTTAGAAGAAAATGCTCAGTCTTCAAGAAGAAAGTTGAGAATAAGCCAGATTTTCGAAGGACTTCAGGCCAGTAAAGGGTGGCAGACTCTCCTGATGGGTACATGGGCTGTACAGAGAAGGCAGCTTTGCCTGGTTACTGAAAATCATTGCAAGTGAAACTCCATGGAAATGAAAAACCTTATCCATGAATTAATCAAACAAAATAAGGTGGGAGAGACCAAGTTAAACATTGGTGAGATCAGAGGAAAGCCATATGTTGTAATATAGGATTTGTGTGGCACCTGTGGTAGTGTTATGGGGCTGTTCTGACATCTCTGGAGAGATGGCATTTATTTATCAGTATAGCAGAGCTCCTACGCAGGTTGCAGATTAGACGTGTCCCTTCCTTCAGCCATGGGGCACACATATTTTTCTTTCAGATGCATAAAGGAAGTAACATTAATGTACCAATGTGACACTCAGCCTGCTGCTCGGACAAAGGCTTAGAATTGATGTCCCCAGGAAATTTCCAGAGGTGTTTCCCAAGAGAACGGAAGCTTTTAAGGCCCAACAACTCCCAGAGCTGCTAGGAGAGTAGCTGTGTAGAAACACTGAAGAGAAAACACGGTGCTGGGGCCTCCAAAAAAGACACCTTTCCCAGAAGCAGCTCATCGTCTTCCTCCTCAAGGAGGAAGGCAACCCAATCCAGGCAGCTGTACACACCACAGAGTGGCTCAGAGTTAACACAACCCCATCAACGCCACCAAAAGTCCCCAAGGACACAGCCCAGGGAGCCAGCTGGCTGCCCTGAACAGTGTGGAAGTCTGCCTCAGCAGGATGTTCTTGTTCCCTTTGAAATCCAGAGGTCCCTTCAAGGACAGGTGGCAGGGATTTAATGGTTAAGTCACTTATCAGAGACAACCTACCTGTGAAGCACACAATGGTTAAGGATTAGCCCATCTGTTTATCAGGATGTCTGCTCTCTGCCAGAAAACACCAGGAAATCTGTTTGGCTGGTTTTTTACTATTGCTTTTCTCTTCTATCCTACTAGAAGATTTTGCTTCTCCTTTTTTTTTTCCAGCTGTACTGCTCTCAGGAGTGGAAAAGCTTAAGAAAATCTGGCTTGAGGGCCATTTCTGGTCATCAGGACAGTGAGCTGATTTGGAGAAGGTAAAGCATTTGTTACATTTTCTCTGAGGCCTTCAGGAAAGCAACAGCTCTGTGTTGCTAGTGGCAGATTTATAACGTGACAATGCAGATGCCAGCAAAGTCTGGCAGGGAGCTGAAAGCTTCAACAGTCTGAGCTGGTCTGGGATGTGCAGGGCATATTCATCCTTGAGAAAGAGCCACTAAAACATGTTCACACCAAATTTCAGTTTTGATGAACAACAGATTTGCAGGCAGCAAGCACAGCATCCAGAAGTTCTCAAGCAGCACTAATTGTAATAAGCTTTCTTTTCTTTAGTCACCTGGAGTTTTTCAGACAGAGCATTAAGGAAACTTACCCTGTGACAGTGTTCCTGCTGTGACTATAAATGTCCTCATTATCCAAATGACAAGAAGTGTAAGAAATGGTGCTGTACCTCAGTATGCCACAGGATGCGTTTATGCCTAATTTTATTTTTTTTTAATTTTTTTTTTTAAGTTCTCAAATTGAAGTTCAGAGTCCCTACAAACTCTAACCTCAGTTATCACTGGCTGTGAGTCAAGCATGTTTCACTCAGTTTTCCATAAAATGCAAATTTTGAGTAAGCCAACACTCTCCTGGATTATCTTGTATCTTGGATATACAGACTGAGAAGGAACATCTAAAAAGTGTTTACTTGTTAACCATCCAGCTCAAGAAATAGGGCTGACTTCAAGAAACAGCTCAAGCAAGTTCAGCAGGAACTACATTATTTTCAGAGATTCCCAAACCAAGGTCACATCTTGGTACTGTCCAAGAAAACACAGCATGCTGGGTTCAGTTGTCTGAGAGATGTGAGGCTGCTGCAGCTCCACACCCTCAGCCCCAGACAGCAGTAAGGCTGAAAGCATTTTCCCGGTAGGCACGTGCCCACAGAGCACATTTCTTCATCACAGAACCACAGAATCTTCCGAGTCAGAAGGGACCCACGAGGATCATGGAGTGCAGCTCCTCAGTGAATGGCACCCTTGGTCCCACAGCCCGTGTCCTTGCTCCTAGGGACACAGAGGTGCTGTCACACGCAGAGCTGACCCCAGAGCATCCTATAAGCCCCACCCAACTCTAAAACCCCTCTTCCTTTGCATCCCATGACGCGGCTCCCCTCTTCTTGTGAGCGGCAATCTGGAGAGCTGCTGGGTTCCACCTCTGGACGCTGGGACTGATGGCAAAGACTCTTCAGTCCTTGGGGGTTTCCTGGCATCCTGCGATGCATTTGGGACCAACCATCTGTTTGGAACAGTGCTGCAGTGCATCGCTGGTGCCCCCCAGGCATTTCCCTTGTGCTGAAATGGGAAAAGGTGTCCACTGCCTTGCTGCCTCTCTCCCCACAGCACCTCATCCATCTCCAGGTTGCCCGGCAGGCCCCTGGCAGCACTGCCAGCATCAGCCCATCTCTCCTGGCTGATGGATTTGGTGCAGCTGGCCCTATTTAGGATAATGCTTCCTAGTGGAAGATGGACATGTTTGTCCCGCCTAGAGCTGGGTGTTGTAAAAACCAGACCCAAGCGCCCATTCAGCGCTGCCACCTCCCCACACCCTAAATTGTGTGTGCTGCTGGGTCTCACTGCACTGCTTCCCTCTGCAGAGCCACCCAGGCAGCTCAGCTGCTTGTAAACCAGCCATATCCTAGTCCAGGATGTCTGCTGGTTTTGCCCCAGGACTTGTGATGCTCTCGCCTTGCCTGCAGGAAGGAGGCCCAGCAGCGGGGTTTCTGTGGCAGACACGTGGGCTTTTCTCTGGCTGCAGGATGATGAAGGTGCTTTTCAGACTCCGAGTGCTTCAGTGCCCTTTTGGGACGCAATACCGAAGAGCAATGGTGCAGCCACAGGGGCAGAGCAAAGCTGATTAGATGGCCTGAAAAACAGAAATGCACAGGCTTTGTTTTCAAAGCTTGGCCATTTCATCCCTGCTATTCCTTATTCTTAGTTTTGGTGTTAAGATTTGATGTCCAGTTATTTTTTTTCTCAACAAAAGCTCTCCAGAAAATACTAATCTTGCTCTTTACCCTCTTAGTAAATTTCATTGGAGATAAAACATAGCTCCTCTGTGGAGTTTGCTTCTCTGGCACAGAATTTTTTTGTGTTGGTTTTTAAAAAGAACTGAGCAAGGATTTTGTTGGATTAACTGGCTTTATCACAATAAAAGCCTTGAGTAGCTCTAATTGTATACTTGGCTTTGTTTACAACAATTATATCAGCTTCTCTTTTCTCTGTAATTTATTTTCCAGTGTTGTTATCCAGCACACGTTTATGTGGGTTTTTTTTCTAAATGGGCTGAATATTTCCCAAATGCCTGAAGTTGTTGCTGTGCTAATTCCTTGACTCATTTTTTCTGTGTCCTATGCTGCTGTCCTTCTCACACCCCTCAGTAAAAAAATGGAGAAGCAGAGCTCTACCTGGTTTTAGAGCTCTGAGTGGCAGGTTGGAAGCAGCACAAAGAATGCAGAGGATGGATTTCCCAGATTTTGTGCCAGCAATAGCCCATTCTTTTTTCTGTTGAAATTAAAACTCTCCTCAAATTCTGACAGAGGGTTTCCAGGAGTGGAAACTACTGGATACAACTTTGTGTTTTTGTTAAAAGACCAACATTGTGGCATTGCTTTAAGCCTAGAAATATGTCTAGAATTATGAAGATAACACTTGTCTCTTTATTTTGGCATTTCTCTTATCTGGTATACTTGTGTGGGTGGATTAAGCTTAAATATCTGGGTGTTACTTGAGTGTGTAGTGAAAGGTATGATAGTGTCTATATATAGAGGGACATCTGTAGGTACAGATGCATATATATATTTTTTTTTCTC
>VZTG01001241.1:13040-77486 GCA_013397845.1 Melanocharis versteri | reverse complement strand
TTTTTTTTTTTTTTTCTGAGTGGGGAGGAGTGAGAACGAAGACATTTGACGTTCCTGTTCCAATCATAAAAACCCACAAGGCCATATTTTAGGCCTGGTGGTCTGGAGAGTGTCACTTTTACGAGCAGAATTAAAGTTGATGTGTGTATTTCTGTCCCGAAGATCAAGACCCTAAGAACACTGCAGGTCTGAGCTCTGAGTCAGCTCCCTCTACAACAGATGTCTTAGCAGTACAAATAGGTGATAAAGACTGAGACAGAATTAGGGGGAAAAAAAAAAATCTCCTCAGCAAAGATCAATTAATGTCCCTTCCATGGAAAAAGAGAAGCTGTTTGATGAGTATAAGGCTCTTACCACAACCCTCTCCAGCCTTCTCTTTTTTAAAACTGTGCCATCCCTGTTCAATTCTTGCACAGAACTCTAAGTTCTCTAAGACACAACATGAACAGATCACCTCAATACCCCCCTGAAATTTCACAGAATATTCCTCACCAATTTTCAGTCCTGTACTAAACACAAGAGGTCTCTGGAAGAAAATATTATCCCATGCCCTGTTATCCCCATTTCAGGGTGCCTATCCATCCCACAGAGCTTAAACATTCAAGAACTAGGCTGAAGGGTCTCCTCTCCTAGATACAACTACCTCCTGTGTCTCAGACTGAAACGTGATGCAGGCCAGCTCCTGGCCTTGTGGAGCTGGAAATGGGAGAAATGGGATGTAAATCACTCCAGATGGTTGGGAACACACAAAACTGACAATCCTTGAGGAGTCAGACATCCTCTAAGGAAACTGGGTAAACAGCTAATGCTCCTCCAGGGCATTGAATCCTCTTCCAAAGCTGGTTTTCCTTATGGCACATATCTTCTCTTCCCCCTCCAGCAGAACATGTTTTTACCTGATGAATTCCAGGACGTTCTTCCACAAAGCCTTGGAGAACGTGAGCTGCCACAAAACTTTAAACTGGAGATATGTGAAGTGCTGGGGAAAGCTCAGGGGAAGCTCCCTGTGACTCCTGCCTTTTGAGATGACAACCTTGTGTGTTTAAACACTCCCAGACCTCCTACCCAATTAGGTAATTTTCTCATGCAGACACATAGATATGATTTTGGGTGATGCACAGGCACATCACAGTATATCAGAGGGCAAGACAGAGCTCCTGGATGAAAATCCAAGTCTGGAAAATGGATGAAGGACTTCACTGCTTTTCTCTCCTCAGCCTGGAAGGATCAGGCTCATCTCTGTCTGTGAATCAAAGTATTCGGTACATGAAGAAGTCACAAAACTGTAGTAGTGCAAGTAAATATTGCTGTGAAGGATGCTTACACTTAGAGACGGTCCCAGGAAATGTCAATTCCAGCCTGAACTCTTATAGTAGTAAAAAAAAAAAAGTACAAATAATCACTCATTTTCTGGAGAAAATGATAGGCAATAAAAATAACTCCCAAAGCTCATGGCACCCTGTAAAAACTGACAGATAAGAAAATACATGCATTGATCTGTCAAGCAACTCATGTTACAGCAGGCAGAAAACGTCAAGCACAGGAGCAACTGCCTCCAGTACTTTGGGAGAAATGGCAAACACAAGCAGTAGAAACTTCAATTATCCTGAAGCTTCCATGAAATCTGTTCAACTTGATCAACCGTGCTAAATACAGGAAAGGACTGAATGAGCAAAGCTGGACAGAGCGATTGCAGCTTAATTCAAGAGGTGCCTGAGCCTTGAAATATTTATGTGGGTTTACCTCTTTGCCTACAAAGCTCCTGTGAATGTTATCCAGCAGTATTTCCTGCTTTTAGCTTTTCTGGCAAGGCTGCAATCATAATAGAAGTTTCCATGTCAGAAGGAAACCAAAAACTTGTGAAGTATGCAAACAGGGGGAAAGAACAGTAATTCACAGGTTTATTTTTAAGTTCATAAGTTCATTTTTACCTTTTTTTTTTTTTTGTAACAATTTTAACTATTTCCAATTCATCTGATCCCAAAACTCATTTGGCAGCAGAAATCCTATAATCCCAAAGGGGAAAAAAAAGCAACAAATGGATGGTTTTAAAGGAAAAATTGTTCAACTACTGTGTTCTGTCAGCCTGGCCACAGTTGCATTGTTACCTGGGGAGTGGGGCTGGGGGGTGTGTGACTTTTTTCTTCCCCAGTCAGGCTGAAAGGGGATCAGAAGAGAAACTTTGGGAGCAGTCAGGGTTCCCCCACGCAAACACTCAGAGCTCTGAGCTCAGATCTCAAGGGAGAACCCCCAATGACAGATTGCAGGAGAGCAGCAGAGCAATTCAATAGCTGGTTCCTCTAATTAGCAAGCATGTATTTCCCTGTGGGGCAGAGGGCCCAGGGGCTCTGCTGGTTTACACAGACATGCTGGCTGTTCTTATTTGAGTACCCACTTGTCAGATAAGCCCCAGTGTGGCTGATCTCAGTTTCAACCCAGTACCACAAAACTCCTGCACTCGAAGGATTTACTTTCAGTGTGGGGCTGCAAAGCACTTGTTTGGCCGGGCTGAACTCTCTGAGGGGGGATAAGGGGAACCAAAGAGAAGATTGTGAAGGACACAAGCTCACTCATCAGCTGCAAAAGAAGCCACTTCAGCTTCTGCAGTGCTCATGAGGTAGAGGGTTTTCATCCTTCATTGCTGGAAACTCCTTTTACTCCTTGCCATCCCTGCTTAACCTCCATTGTCTCTAACTCTCCCTTCACAGAAAACTGGGTGGCACTGCCATTTCACTTCATGGCCAGTTTCTGTTGTGTTATTTATCTCTCACAGATGATGCATTCACATGGCCAAGGCAACCAGAGCAGCACAAACCTCTTTCTGCCTGGTGCCTGTGCCTGGGTGCAAATGGCCACACACTGTAGAAAGCAGAGGCGTGACGATGCTGAACAGCAAGAGCCACTGTCTCTGTCTCACATCCTGCAACAGAGATGATCAAAAGATGGGAAACTAAGCTGAGTTTGTCCTTTTTCCAGTCAAAGTGACTGCTTGAAGGACTCTGTCTTACTTTTGTATTTCACCTTTCCCTCGACCACGAAAGCCACTTGCCTTCTGTGGAGCAAAAGTGGACCCTGTGCAAGGCACTGCAGTGAGGAGCCCCGTTTTCATATCAGCTCTGGAAAAATCACTCACCTCTTCAGTCAACAGATGAGAACCAGGCATCCAGCCCCTAGAAAGCTGCAACATGCAATTCTGTCCCTAGCATCCTGAAAGCCAAGGAGAGTAGAAAAACGCTGGGGAGGAGCAAGCACCAAGACCACAGAGCAGCACAAACTGACTGCTATGTGGATGACTGCTCTGCTGTTATCAGTGGCTCTTGCACAGCACGTGCTTCCCGTGGTACCCAAACGCTCTTGACAGCCCACCTTGTCAAGATGTGATGCTGTTTAATGTTGCCCTGACAGCTTCCTGGCTTTGCCTTCTCTCTGTTTTCGTTTTAGAGCATGTTCTCGCTAATAACAGTGGCTGAGATATCTGTTCTCATTATGAATGAAAAACTGCTCTCCAAAAAACTAATCAAGCAGTACATTCTTGCCCAAAGCAGCATTTTAATGGAAGAAAAGCTTTATGTGCTTGCTGCTAAATACCATCTCTGTACAGTTGCATACTGTTTCCATTAATAGACTTCCCTAACACCCAGCCATGCTGATAAATGTCATTTTTTCACTCTAGTGAGAACACAGGGACAATTTGGAGAGGTGTTGGTCTATTTCACATGCCTATAAAATACACTGAAAAACAAAAGAAGGAAATCCCTTCCATTCCTTATCACCGTATTCTTGTCCTTCCACCACCGAGCAGTGGATTTTCGAGACTCATATCCTCACATTCACAAACCTGCTTCCTAATTATCACTCAGAGAAATGTAAAGTGATATGGCGATGCTGTCTGCAAAGAAGCTCATCATCTAGGGGAACTGAGGATTGTTTCCAGCTGTGAGCAGAAATCTATCTCTTCTTCCTAACACCAGCCAAAGCTGCTTGCTGGCAGGGTAGTTTTATTTATAGCCGTTTTGTTACTTGGAATGTGCTGGAAGACAGTAAAAGTGTAAGAGTGAAATACTCGATTCCCTCTAGTGAAGCTCTGGTTTTGTTGCACTCCTTCTAGTAAGGAATGGGAGGATTCATTCACCCTGCCACAGCCACCAAGCTACGCTTCTTTCTAATTCTGGGCACAGTTCCTTCTCTCTTCCACTTAAGGAGAAAAGTGGTCCTTGGCCCTTGGCACCGAACAGGAGCGTGAGCAATGGCCCACAGCATCCCATCCTCTCCCTCAGCCCTTGGCTCTCTCCCAGCCACAGACACAGACCAGAGCTAACCCAGGAGGCACTGACAGGGCTAAATTTAGAGAAGCAACATGCAGTGAGGTACAGTGGTGTTCCTGGTGCCTGAGACCTGGCTTGGCAGCTGCGAATGACAGTTCTGCATCTGCCTGTTCCCAGGCATGAAGCTGTAGCCCTCCCACCTCCTGACAAGGGCATCCTCTTTCCCTTCAGCCAGCCCAGTGTCCCTTATTCCTGCACAGGACACTGTCATGGACTGGCACAGAGGGGTCCCTGCCCCCTCCTCCCCTCTTTGCTTGGCAGAGACCCTTCAGTTCTGCAAACACAAGAGAATCAGCAGATCCCAAGAAGTGAATACACTTTTTCTTCCAACATCCAGTGGCCCCAAATGAAATATTTCAGCTGTCGGTGCCATGTGGGATGGCAAATTGCAATAATGCTTTCTAGGACATCCACGTTGCAGACTTGTTTGTGGCACACAGCTACGCTACAACTTAGCCAACTTGTAAATTAGAAATTATGGTTTTACTCTTACTGATGACACCCTCCCACCTTGTGATGGATGTGTCTTTGCACTACGAAAACATAAGCTACAAATGAATAGCTTAAAAATAAATTCTTAATAAGGAGTTGAAAAATTGTCTTAGCTTTTTTTAATACAGTCTGTATATTAAAGAAAATAGACTCTGACTAAGGTGAACAGCTGAGGAAGCTACATAAGCCAACTAACAAAGCTCAGGAACTGAATGAATGAGAGGGTACCATATGGTCATGGCACTTACATATCCGATGGCCAAAACTAGCCAAATCAGACAAGTCTTTACATATTGAGCTCTGAGCTGCTCTGTGTTTGCTGTGGGATTAAAACAAAAAAAAAAAAGTAAAACTGGAAATACAGAGTGAGGAAAAGAACTTCAGTTCATCTTCTCAATTTCTTAATTCTCCCAGTCTGGTGCTGCTCAGCCTTGGCAGATGGCTTAAAGCAGGATGCATCACAAGGAGGAACTCACTCACTGGGGATCAACTGTGCAAAGGCACACCTGCCTTTAAAAATATCCTAACCTGTTAAGTGCTTAGAGCCGTTCTAAACTTCACTCTGGGGCACAAAAAGAGGTGTTTGATTGTGTTGTAGTGAAACTCATCACCCCTCCCACAGCCTGTCTACAGCTAATTACTGCACCCTCTGATTTTTCATGGCATGATATAGGAAACCTGCTTGAGATTCTGTCTGAAAGGAAGTGTTTCAGCACTTGTGGAAACTATTTTCTCAGACAAGACCACTTGCTAAATTCAACTCACAAATATTTTCCAACTCCCTGAGGTGCTTTTCCTTTTGACCAGTTTACCACTGATCAAAGTTTCTCTGCTCAGATGTCCACAGGCAGCGGGAAGAAGGAATGAGCTGAAGTTCAAACCTGTCTCTGCAAATACTCTCTCTCTCTCTCTCGGTAGGGAAACTGGCAATCTGTGTTGGACCTGCCAGAAAGCCACCTGAAAAAAACACAGCTAGAAAGACAAGTGGGGTTAGAGCTGGCTCTGGGGAACAGCTTGATCTTTTCCAAGAATTTTTGCCAATATTGCCAGCAGGAGGAATGAGCAGCAAATACAGCAGGACATTTCAGTAGAGAGAAGGATAGTGATGGCAGCCTGAAAGTCTGTTGGTTCTACTTTTACATTTCCTAAACAAAATATGACTGATTTCTATCCAAATATATTTTAATAGTACAAGTGAGTTTTTCTCTCCAAAACGCTGGAAGGAAAGGACTTTAAAACATAAACAATTATCTTAACTCCACATTGTAAAATACAAATCTGTGCAAAACTGCAACCAGACAGGAAGGTAAATCTGCTATGAGATTGTTCACAACAAAAGTTTGCCTATTACAAGAGACAATCCTCAAGCAGAATAAAATCAGCAAAGAATTCAATGGAAATGGGGACTGATACAGGTGAATTCGAAGGCAGGTCTTTATTTCACCACCCCCCAGCCAGGCCAGGAAAATGTCGGGAAGAAAAACTTCCCAACAGCGTCAGCACAACTGACACTAATGTAATTTCTCTCTCTCTCGTAACTCTTCTGGGCCACAGCAGCCTGGGCAGATTGTGGGCTGACACCACTATGTCCATCCATAACTCTTCCCTGTGCCAGGGATTTCTAATGCTCCTCCCTGGGTCTTGCAGCCCTGCTTTTCCAGGACTGAGGGACAGCCACCAGGGTCTGCGAGTCAGGGCAGAGAGGCAGAACTCACGAGCCCCTGGGAAATGCAAACACACAGCGTGACCAGCAGGAAAAGCACGTACAGAGCATTTTGAGCCTGTCATCCAGGGCCAGCTCCAACATCACAGCTGTCTTCTTGGAGATATGACCTAAAAGGTGTCATGAGTCCCTGCTCTTGATTCCCCTGCGCACAAAGAGCAGAGACCCCCAGTTCTTTCTGTGTGTTCTGGTCATGTTTTTTCTCACGTCTTTGTGGAAAAAACCAAAAGAATTGGATAAAAAGCAAGACTCACAGTGAGAGGTGCTCTTGAGGCCTCACCACATGCTATCAGCAGGCCTGGCACAACCTCTGGCTTCTTCCAGGAGTATCTGATTTTCTAATTTCCAAGAAAAAACCCTGATCCTACATCCCTAGCTGAGACTGCTCATGAGATGAGAAACTCTAGATTTTGGATTGTTTTGCCTCCCATGTGAGATACAGTCAGACAGGACAATGAGGAAGCAGTGACCACTGTAAAATCTCTTTCCCTGGTGTTCAACACCTCCAAGGCTTCACCTGATGGCCACTTGATAGAAGATGAAGAATTAATAAGCAGACAACAAACTACAAACTCTGTTTATAACATTCTTTTGTCATTGCAGCCATAGACATTTATCTCAAACATAAATAGGTGATACAAATGCAAGGAAATGTCAGGGACAACATGATGAAATCATCTGAAAAAAACAGAGCTGCTGTTGCTGAATTTGATGTAAAAAACTCAAAACCAAACACTTTTCAAAGGAGTTGAGATATCTGCTGAAAATTAAATGTGAGAGACAAGGGGAAAAGAACCAGAAAGAAATTAGTACAAAAAATAACCAACCCCTTCCAAAGGCCAAGGAACAAAACCCAACAAATCTCTGAGAAAGATTTACAGAAGGACTATTTAAAAATCTAAATGTTTGAGAACCTAACTAAAATATACACAAATCAAGACATCATATTGAAAATGTATTAATTTCAAATTTCAGTGCAGTTAATTTCCTGTCTTTTAAAGGAAAGGGTCTGTCTGAGAAAATGAGTAGTTCAGGGAGCAGAGACATGAAAGGAGTCTTCACATGCATTCCCTGATGTCTAATAAAGGATGAATCTGTTCTCCAGTCTCTGGTAAGGATATTAGTGGGATTTCACCTTTCCATGTAGCAATCTATTTCTATCAGGTATGTAGGACCTTGTTATTTCTTCATCTGCTGCTCCAGAATAAAATTTCACTGAGGTAGGTAATGTATCAAAGTTTTGGGCCTTTCCTACCTAGGAAAAAATTTGCAAGATTTCCCTTTAAAAGCCTTTGGGAGGGCTGAAACTATCAACCTTTCAAAATTATCATTAACCTGTAAAATGGTATTGTAATAACTGGCCCCTTCTTTTCAATGACTTACTGCCACTCTTTCAACCAAGATAGTTGTAAGAGCACGTGTTTGACTGTACAAATAACCAGTGGCCACACCACGAAGAAATCCCAATGCTTGGCCATTTGTACATTTCTTAAAAATGAAATGGACAGCAGGTATGTGCTCCCAAACTTAGTATATTAATAGTGCTGGATAAGACATCATGCAATAGAAAGTGTGCTGCTGCCAAAAACAACCAAGAAGAAAGTCAAGATATCAATGAAACCACTGGTTACTCCTGGTAGGATTATTCTGATTTAAAGCAATCCTGTCAGAATGCGTCCGCTATCATAACCAAGGCAAAGCAAATGAAGAAACACAGCTCAAAATCAGGCTCCCCATTCAGTTTGCTGCTTCGAGCATCTTTGGAGCTCTTGGAAATAGCTGGAGCCCAAAGAGAAAGCTGAAGTCCAAATAAGCAAGTGTAGAGTTCATCTATTGCAGGAAAAAATGACCTATTTTGCTGATTTCCTTCAAGTATGAAAGCAGATTTGACTTTGCATTGTTATTGGCAAATGACCTTTAAAAATAAAACACAAGTGACTTTTCCAAGTCATTTGCAGTCTCTATAAAGTGGAAAGATTTGAGATGAATGACTGCTAACAGGAGATTGGTTTGGGCACTAAGTAAATGTAAGTGGATGGAAAAAACCCCAGCGAAATGAAAAGAAAAATGGATTATTGGGGAGCCTGACAGGAATAAGGCAATGCCAAGAAAACAAATGAAATGTAATAATGAAATCAAATTTTGTCTGTGATATTTCAGTCTCTACCAAAACAAGGTTTATTGTGCTTGGCAGTGGACTGCCAGAGAGGGGAAGTGCAGCAGTTTCTTTTTCCTCTGGTCTGGCCTTCATCGCAGCATGAGGAGGAAGATGGATTTCCTAGAAGTGTCTTATCTTCCAAACAAAGGCAAATACTGGAGGTCTTCAAACTTGCTCCTGATCAAAGTTCATCCCAAGTGCTCCCCCATTCCCTCGGCAGCCCCGCGACAGCCTTGCAGGAGGCCGGTCTTGGCCGTGAGGGATGGGATGGTGGCTTAGCTGGCACGTGCACCCTGGCAGACCCAAAAAGCTCCATCCACCAGCAGCAAACCAGAAGACCCCTCTCTCTGGGTACCACACGGGTCCGTGCCAGCACGGGAAAGATCCTGCCGTTTCAAAAATCCAGGCACTGCCAAGACAGGGGCAAAGCCATCAGGCAGAAGCCAACCTGTAACCAGTCGGCTTCAGCTGGTTTGAGTCCATTTTTTGCCTGGAGACGCAAAAGGGCCAGACAAGTTTGACCACAACACCCTGCAAGGACTTCCCATTGTGAAGCACCCAGGAAAGGCTGGCCTTACAAGGAGCTGTGCCATGGATTTTCCTGGACGAGAGACAGAGCTGCAGCAGAGACAGCTGAGAGCAGCCACAGGGCACAGGCTGGAGATAAGGGGTGTATTTTAAGTGCTGCACTGAAAATACATGACCTTGCTGTTGCCAGGAAGGAAAGGCCTGATCCCACCCCCCTCAAAGTCAAAGGAACGATCTCAGACCTTGCTGGGTCATCAAAATGAAGAAAGCAAAAAGGTTTCGCTGTATCCTTTCCTCTGCCACTTCAAGTGCAAGGATGCTGGGACAAGACACCCACTCTCAAAGGTTTTTAATCCTCCTATTTATTCTATCTATGATTGCTTATATAATTATGTATAATATATATAGTTAGCTAATCCTTAGAGGGCATGTCAAGTCTATCTAAAACAGGCAAAGCAGTCACACTGTCTTTCAGGGATCACTTTTTTTCCCTGGAAAGAACAATCTATTGCTGTAGCAAAACAAATGCAGAAAGCAGCATATATCTCTAAATTTGTTCAAAGGAATGTTTTCGTATTTTTTTCTTTTCAGAATTCAGACTTGAAATACTTTTGATGAGCACTGAGGCATTTGTCTTGCATTAGACAAGCTGCCATATTTTTAAATTATTTGTTGTATATTTATAAGGCAAACTGTTATAGATCTTTCAGTTAATACTATGTTTATCAGCACAGAAGGGAATCCCCCAGCTCTGTGAAAATTTTGTTCTAAAGCAAATCTGAGTGACAACACTGAAACATATCTTTCTTTCCTCTCTTGAGGTGAGGTGGACACCCCGAACTGAGAGCTTCCCAGTTCTGCTAAAGGTCCCAGAACGGTGATTCAGGCTGGCAAGAGATTTTTCACCCCTCTCAGTGCTCTGGATCATGCAGTACAAAGCTCATGTGCTTCTTGATTCTTACCGAGGCTGGGATTGTGACAGTGGCTGGCACTGGTTGACAATTACAGCACAAATGAGATTTTGCTTTGCCATTTGAAACAACTCAGCTGAGACATCAGTTGTTCTCCAGCAATGCTGAAGAGAGATGATGCACTCCTCATTGCATACACGAGGAGGGCTCTCACACCACCCTTTTATGTTTGCCAGAATTATGTGGTTTTGACCTAATGTGTTACAATTAGACACTAATAACACTTCAGGGACTGACACAGTTAGTTAGACTCATTTAACCTCTATTATAGCTGTACTCTTCCCTTTCATTCCAAAGGCACTCCGTAAGACAACCAAGTGTGCTCATTTGTGCAATTGATTTACAAAATAAAACTGGAAAAGTACATGTTTCAAACATGATTCTGCTCAGAGAAAGGAGGATGCTTTGTTTGTCTTTGTAATAAAATAAGACAAATTATTTTGTGCATGCTGGACCCCACAAGCAAAAGCTAAGAAGCCAAAGACACTTCAGGAACTTCAGAAAAGCTTGAAATTAAACAGAAGTTCAGGAAATATTTGCAATGGTTTCAGGAAAGAGAGAGGGTTCTGACAGTATTCAGGAAAATGGAATCTAGCTAGATTTTTTTCCCCATCTTGGCACAAATCTTCCTGGTTTTCAGCCAACTTTGTGGAGACAGGCAGGAAAAGTTGTGATTTGAAAAACGACTTTGTTTATTCTCATCCAGGAATTTCGATACATCTCTAGCTATTAGATTACACTCTGTAGTGGAAAACAAAACATAGTAGGTGTTCTGAAGCCCATGGTAATGGGCACCAGAAATGGAACTGCTCATGGTTTAGCTTTGCTGGTTTCTTTCTTGCTACATCACGTACCCTAACTCAGGCTTTAATGTTTTGCCTAGCTCCAAGACATGGTATTGATCAATGTATCCTACTGGCATGAAGCACTCGGAAGATCTTGGACACAACCACAGGCAAATTCCATGCATATTTTGCAGCAATTTGCAAAATTAATTTAAAATCAAATTCAAGAAAGACTCTAGGGTTTGGGTGTGAACCACATGAAGCATCTGAAGATCCAGTGGCTTGCATTCATATCAGAGTAGGGTTGGCTGCAGTGTCGTTCTGAATCAGTTTGTACCCTCACTTATTGTATTCCGAGCAGAACTTGCGCAGGAAAATATTTTCATGATGGTTGCAAACCGACGTTTTGCTACAGAAAACAAAAGCCACTGCCACTTCAGGAGGCTGTGTCTGCCTGAAGTCGAGGACAGCTTTTCCAGTGAGACTATCAGAAGGAAGAGGAGCATCCTCAAAACACAGGCAGTACGAACAAATGCCAGCCAAACCCAGAGAGGTCAGAGCAATGAGCATCTTGGAGTGCTGTCCAGCCAGACTTAAGGCAGTGAGGTGAGAGTAAGAGCTGTGCTTATGGAATGCTCTAAGTCTGCTTTGGAAATGATGACACTCAGAAGGAATTTTTGACTCACACTCAGTCAGAAAAGCAGCCCCTATATCCTGGAAGGCACTTGATTCAAGATGATGTGCGTGCAAGCTTTGAAAAATTTTGCAACATTGGGCTACACCTAATTTTGATGGCATAGGACACATCAGATGATGTAAGAGAGCGCAGGAGGCAGAAGAAAACTTGTCCATGATGTCCAGAAGTCCAGAGGATAAATGGTGTATAACCTTGGTGCTGCATACAAGGAAATGTGCCCCACGAACAGACATCAGATGAGGTGACAAGTGCCTCGCACAGAGGAAAAGTCTTTAGGCAAAACAATCCCATCAATTACAGCACAGTGCAAGGCAAAGGATTTGCCACCCAACCTTTTAAAAGAAGCAGGCATGTTTTATGTAGCTAGTTTTAAGTTTCACTGCAACTATGACACACTAAGTCACAGCAGCACTGGGGTAAGTCTTCATCTAGATTTTGGTTAACTAAGAAAAAGAATGTTCTCTAATCCTCTAGAGAACATGTTTCTTGCTTATCTGATAAAGAAAGGCAACAACACCTGCTGCAGATCACTCACAAGTGAAATTTGCATTTTAGAGAAGCTGAGAGCAAGGCAAAAAAGTTAGAACACTTTTGCAAATTGTCCATTTAAGATCTTTTCTGCAGCAGGAGCACTAAGCAAAAACATTAGTTTGGGTTCTGATTCCTGATCAAAGGATTATGGAATTTAAACTCTGTTGCATCAAATCTCCTGTAGAGAGAGGAAGGGGATAAAGACACAAGTAATCGCTTCTGATTGCACATGCTTCTCTTCTCTTTTGGCTTGATTCCTTACATCCATGATGTTTAAGAGATTACATTGTTCATGTATCCTTCAATCTTCCACTAATAAACATTAACTCACTAATCAACCTCACTGAGCAGCTGATGTTCCCAGGATTTTATATCCCTACAGTTTTTGTGAAAACTGGCATCTGGCTAGAGGAATGCAGTCCAGAGAGTGTTCTTGCTCCCTGCTACCACTGTGCTTGGCAGCAGCTGGCAGCCTCTCAGCTGGCTGGCTAACGAGCATGGATGTCATTTGTCACTACCTACAGGCATCGTCGATGACAGAACAGAAACTGCCCATAAAGGAAACAGGACAGGAACCAGATTTATGTAGGAAACGAGTTTTGATTAGTTCTTCTGCTTATTGAACACCTCGTTTTATAGGATATTGACATCCTTGTGGTGCATCCCGTCTCCTGAGGCAGCGCTAGTCAGAAAAAAAAGGAACAAGCAAAATGATAAGAGGCAGGGAGTGTAGATGTGAATTTGTGATCCCCAGCTCTACTGACCAGTTCTTGAAGAGTGGGTGATGGCCCATTGATGAGGAAATAAGGAAAGAGCTAACACCTATTTGTTTTTTCAAAGCACTGGTTTTCCTCGAAAGAATGAAAGTAATATCATTTAAAGGAGGACTGTACAGAGGACAGGTTTTATTTGCTTGGGTTTTTTTTTTCCTTGAGTGATATGTTTAGGATGTGATTTTTAATAGCTTATTTATTGTAATGAGAGCCCTGATGACCAGACATTTTCACGGGCAGGAATTTTGATGCTTGCCTGGAATGGAACAGATGGGAGGAGTCTCATAGCAGCATAATTGCCCTTACAGGGCAGGCATTTCACAGTTCATTTGTCCATAGTCTCAGTGGTGAAACTGGGAAAAAATACCGTGATAAGTAATCAACCTGTAAACGTGCCAACCATGGGTCAAAACAGGGGATAGAGCAAATTCATGGGAGGGATTCAAGAATATGTGAAATAACCAACAGTGAATTTTTTTTTCTGTGCAAGCAGATACCACATTAAAAAATATTTTTGACTCAGTGAAACCCTTGCTTTCTAACAAAAGCTATGGTGTGAGTGATCAGAAAAACCAGCTGTGTTTAGTTATGATCCACTCCACCATCTGATTTAGAAGGATGCTGTGTGCCTTATGTCCCTTCTCTCTCTAAAGCACCCTCAGTCAGAGATTTCCTCCCATGTGACCCCGTGCTGTATCTCAGGAAGGAAAGGGAAAAAGTTACTCCCCAGCCTGTGAATCAGATGTGCCTTGACCCTGGAGCCTGGTTGAAACTCTTGCATTCAGATCATGAAATAATTTCCCCTTTAAGAGGCTGGCTCAATCCAAACTGACTTTTGGGGTAGCAGGGAACCCTTTATCAGTGTGTGTCACTGTATCATAACACAGGACAGGAATTCTTTTAGTGAGGATCTCTTTATAAAGTTCAGGGGGGCCATCAGTGCAGGTAAGCACCACCACTTAGTCTACACAGCATCCAAAAAAAAAAAATTTGTTTGGCTTTTCTTTCACTCCTCTGTGGAAACCCCAAAATGTGTAGGTCCAGTGTGGGAGGGATGCACACATAATCTGTTTCTTTTCAGGGATGAATCAGAAGATATTATATCTTTGAGTAATTGAAAATAACTTCCCTTGCTTCATTTGCCTATCGTTTTGTGGTTTGGGTTTTTCCCTTTATGTGCCAGAACGTTCATTTTGCCCGTGGTAAGTGACACCACTTTGGTCTCTCTTAGGAAGAAAGGTGTATCTACTGTCACACAAAGAAGCTTTTGACCTTTGCCCATGCAGGTCCAGCAAGCAAATAATGGTTTAATAATCCACAGTGCCGCACAATCCTTGCTGAGGAACAAACACTACTGCCCTGACAACCAGGTGGGGCTGATGCCCAGAATCATTACAAGGCCACAGATCAAGGAGCAGGATTTAATTCCTGAGGGCCTGAGGGAGGGCTCCAGTTAGAAGCTTTATCCCATGCAATCCTGGCTGTGTGCCATGCAAAATCAGGCCCTGCTAGAAGCCAGAGCAGTCTCTGACAGGCACGGCACAGCAAGGATGCCCAAAGCAGTGCAACCAAGCAACCTCTCCGCAGCAGAGTCACCTGAGCACCTCACCAACCCTTGGGTGCACAAGTGCTCGGAACCTTTGAAATGGAAAAGCAAATGCCAGCCATCTGTCAGCAACTCCTTCAGCGAGGCAGAGCAGAGGGGTTCATTAAATCAGAAAGGCCTTAAGAAAATAAACCCACCAACAGCCTAATACTGCGCTAGATCAAAACAGATAGTGATCCCAGAACACGCAGGGAAGATTAATGAGTCGCACACAAACTAGGGAGGAGGCAGGGAACCAGAAAGGAGGCAGAGGAGGTGGATGCCAGATGGATGCCAGAGCCACGGCGTGAGCGGAGCTCTCGGTGGAGGGCAGATGGCTCAGGTGTGCACCCCGGTGATCCACAGGGAAGATGTGATGAGACCCAGAGAGTCTCCAGCTTTGCCACAGGACAAACAAACCAGAGAGCTGCAGTAGGAACCTGCCAGCCAGAGACAAGGAGATCCTGGGGCCTGGGGATGATGCATGACCAACCCAGGTGTTTACACACACCAATGCTGCAGGTAGCTGCCATGCTCTCACACCCTACCAGGCGTGAAAGGTGCTCTGCTCTGGCCAGGGCACAGGGAGGACACCTCCAGAGTCCTTCATCCCAGCTCATTCTTGGAGCAGCAATATCCCCAAACACTAGGGGAGGGAGGCCATGGCTTTGTCCGCAGCATCCTGGCAACTGCCAAAGGTGGAGCTTCCTTAGGCCTTTGGTCACCTCTTCCACCAGAGCAGGGGAGAATGAGATTGCCCTGCGGTCTCCCTAAGGCTAAACCCTCAGTGTCCTGGAACTTGCTCTGCTGCGTATTTTGGAGGAGATGGCAGGGGGTTTTTGTGAGTTCTGATACACATTTGAAGTTGGGAATATAGTTATGCACGTTTAGTTATGGATTTACATCTCTACACTTGAAAATCTTCCCAGGCCTGCTAAGCACTGTGGCTAAGCTGGCACCCACATGCAATATTCGAGTTTGCAAACTGTGAGGGGAAGCTGGAACTGAAACCAAACCAAGTTCTATTTGGGAGCAGTTTGGTTAAGTGTGATAATGGTCTGGAAGGACAGTTGGGACACCAGCCTTCATAAGGGGCAGTGTGGAAACTCACCTCACCCTGTTTCAGCTTTAGTTCATACTGTGACTTCCTTCTGATTGCTGAACTCTGAGTCCACTCACTGCCAAGAGGTTTTAGATTCATCCCTTGTGTGAATGAGCACAGTTACAGGGCCCTACAGCATGAAAGCCATCTATGTAAGGCATACTCATAATATCCACATTAAAAATCCGAAGTATTAATGATATTTATATGAATAAAATTTGCCAATGTGACAAAAGTGCCAACAAATTCTTCTGGTCTAAGATGTCACTAAACGGGAGAACTGGCAGGAGGAAGAGAGGAAGCTTTTAGGAGGGCAAAAGGCACAATGGCAAAGGTCAGTCCTACCACACTGAATAGTGCTGTATTCAAGCTTCCTCTCTGCTCTCACAGATTTTCCAAAGGTCAAAAACTGCCTGATCATGACCGAAAACAAATAGAGGGAGATGGAAATACAGCGTCTGCAAATAATAGTAAAGATAAGGCAACAGGACATAATGAACGTAATAAATCAAGGCAAGAGGAAAAATGCTTTGAATTTTATATTAAAGAACAGTTCTCTTTGCGTTGAAGGGTAGGCTTTAAGCTGGCTTAAGCAGACAGTACCCTAACTTTGATTCACACCAGCTCTGGGTTTAGGGAACCAGCCCAGTTAGGGTTGTTAGCACTTCACTGGAGGCTCAAGCCAAGCTGCCTTAGGCAGAAAAGATGCCTGTGGCACCCAGTCCCTCAGAAGAGTCACTGGAACCCACAATTTACTCCCAAAAAGCCAGAACTGAGAGCACCCAACGTGACTGTCGGGGGGACAGCCTAACTTTGGCCCTCCTGTCTCACGTGGGGAGCAGGGAAAGTAAAGCAAGCTATGAGGTGACATTTCACTCTGTTATTTCCATGTGCCTGCACCTAACACAGTAAGAGCCAAGTTCGTGCTTGAGATCTCCAAGCACGACTGCAATGTAAATGATGAATTAGCATAACAATGCGGATTGCAGACAGTGCTTTAGGCTCCAGTCAGCCAATATAGCAAACGTGAATTTTTCATAAGAACATAACAATCCTACCAGTGTGTAATATACTTTCCTCGCTTCTTTTTTTCTGAAAAGGTACGAATATCTACAAATCATTTTCAATCTTCATCACTTTCTGAAGGATTTTTTATTACCTCTAGTCATGACTCATAAGAGTGGGAAACAAATTACTCCTGCTCCAAGTATAAACAGTGACGGTTCAAAATGCCTTCAGTTTCTGTCTCCTGAACTGTCTGCCTCTCAATCAATTGGAGGATATCAGAACATATTTACTCTGAAAAGTAACAGATGTTTTCATCTCAAGTTAAATTTAAACTCAGCATCAATCTCCCAGAGAGAAATGAGATAACACAGGATCTCTTTCAGACTTTTAGATATGCTGAACTAAACCCTGCATAAAACAGCTCAGAGCTGAGACTTGGCTATAGCTTGCCAGTTTAACTAAATCCATATCACTGTTGTTAAGGAAATTTTCCTATCTGACCATTCAGGACCGCTCTGGCAGTCACCCTCTTACCACCTCAGACTTTCATTGCTGGGACCGAAGCTGATTTAGGATTTACTCTGTATTTAAGGAAGATGCCCCTGAGTCTGAGAATAGTCCAATTTCATATTCCTAAAGTATTGCAGTCGGGAATTTTGTAGCAAGGGCTATAAGAGCAAAACCATCTGAGCCCTGAAACTGCACAGAAAAAGTTTACTTTCTTGCTTCTTATCTAGCAGTTTTCTACTTCACAGCATCTTTTGAAAGCACCCTATTTTTGTAGTATCCCTACTGCTGGGGCAACAGGGGCATAAATTGCCAAATTTTATCTGGACAAGACTTTCTGCTCTAGGATTAATTTTGCATTCCTGGCACCACACAAACAGAAGCAGTGCCAGAATGGAGGGTGGGGAAGATGTGGAAGCACAGAGCAAAGCTCCCTGCATCCCCTGAGCTTCATTTGCTGATGAAGCAGCAAATTTGGTGTGGAAAGTCAAACTTCGGAGATCTGTTCTCCAGGCTTTGCTCAGCACTTGGGTGGGCCCCAGGTGTAGCATTGCTTCCTCACTTTTCCTCCAGTTCACCTCTGTTCAGCCTGCAATGTCCTCAGGCTGGGGCAGTCTCTCCTGAAGGCCCCTACGAACTCACCCAGTGCTGCTCAAGGTGAGGAAAAACCTGTTCCTCTTCCCATGTGGATGAGCCTCTCACTTGGACACTCAGCAAGTGTCCTGACTAACCCAAGAGACTTTGTCCAAAGTGACAGAATTGAGAAGGTGTGTTGGGGCACTTCAGGCACTGAATTTATCCCCAAACCGCGCTGTGTTTTCCTCAATCCTCGCAGTGATGGGGGAGACTTTGGAAGGAACAGGAGAGCTCAGGGTATCAATTCCTGACTCTGGGACTGATGAGTCTGCCAAAATTTTGGGTTTTCAAACTGTGGAAGATCCTTGGAGACACAAGGTGTGCTGGGGCCTGATTGGATTCATCTTTCCTGATGGGGAAAACACATTTTGGGCATAAGCTGGGGGGGCCTGATCAAGAGACCTTGAAACTAGAATCCATGAGGGAAGGGAATGCCAGCAGGTTAGCAGTGGGCAAACCAAGAGCTGGCATGGCATTACCTGGAGGGGGGAAATGTCAGTGGGAACATTTGCACTGCTCACAGGAGCACAGCGGTCTCAGGGGCCTATCTGACATTCTGGTACACCAACACATACAGTGTGAGAAAAAAAACCGGGGTGAACTGAAGGCATTGGTCAGTTTTCAGAGCAGTATCAGTGGTATTAGTGAGACTGGGTGGAATGAGTCCCACAGTTGGAGTGCTGGGCTGGAGAGCTAAGGGCTATTCAGCAGGGACAGGCAGGGCAGGCAAGCTAGAGGTATCACTCCCTAGATAAGGGAGAGGTTTGGTTGCACAGCCCTTAAAATTAGTGATGATGTGGTAGAGGGGATTAGTGGGGGTGGTAAACATGAAATATAGCAGGTGTCTACCACCAATACCCCAGCCAGGACAGGTTAACTCACTGATGAGTTATTCCATAGGCAATTAGGAGAAATCCCTGGATCAGTAGCTTTCAGCTTGCCGGGCATCACCTGGGAATACCATGCTGCTGTGATGAACAGGTCTTGGAAATCCTTGAAGTTTGTAGGAGATAATTTCTTGTCACAAGTACTCGGTGAGCCAGCTAGGAAAGATGACCCCTAGGCTTGCTTCTTGTGAGTAGAGAAGGACTCGTGGGGGATGTGATGGTAGGTGGCTGTCTTGGCTACAGTGAAAATAAAATGATTAAGCTGAAAATTCTCACCATAATGGGGAAAAAAAGCCATCAGAGTTGCCACCCTGGACTTCAGGAGATCAAACTTTAATGTATAAATAAAGAGATGAACTGTAATACTTGCTCCTGGATGACTTTTATGGATAAGAATACATGGTCTGACTCCACACGAGCCACAGCCTATCCTACGGACCACGACAAATGTCCATGTGTCTAGCAAGACCTCCTGACTTCTAAGTCAGAGTTGTTTACCTGCGACACACCTCACTATTTATCCTCTTTGCCGCCCTCCAGGCAGTGAGCAAGGATAATGTCACGCATCTCAGGTAAGCAGCAGCCAGGATTCAAGTTGCTGGCTGAACACCCACTCACAAATGACTTGTCCAGATCACTTAGAAAAAAAATTAATTCAGCAAACAAACAAGGCAGATTCACTCCTGCAGAAGGAACCTGCCTGCCCTGGAAGGGACTAATTTGCCAGTAACATTATTTCTGTAGCCCACCACTCCAAAACCTACAGAAAAATGCACAGTCTGCTTCAGGTTCAAGGCAGGTTGAACATTTCAATCCTACTGTTGTCTCAACATTGCATGTGCTTCCAAAGCTTTGTAAGAAAAAAGCTGAAGGATATGGCTGGGAGTTATTGTGTCTCAGTTCAGCTGGTTTTTGCAAGTATTTTCTGTGCTAACACCATTAAGAGCATCTACTGAGGCCACACAGGGGTCTTGAATTCACAGCATCCATTACAGAGCAGGAAATTCAGCCTTGCATTGTTTGCGTGACACATCCACACTTCTTCCTAGCAGGAAACAAAACCTAGGCCCACCACGACTCCAAAGCAACCACACAGAGCTTTGGGCAGCTGGCAACCCTGAATCACTAGGGCTTTGCAAGGACTACTTCCATTTTTATTTCAGAAATACTGTGAGCAAGAGGCCAATTTGTGACCTATTCTTCTTTTCATCTAAAAAATAATTCCAGCTGCTATTCTGTGCATCAATCTTGTCTGCCTTTTCCACTCTGAAACCTCTTGCAGTGTTTGCTTTCGGTTCCTGGTGCTCTGCAGCTGGGAGTGCTCTCACGGACACGCAGGTGAGGCTGGGGATGGTCTCCATCACTAAAGCAAATCTCCCTGTTTCCAGCATTTCTTCCTGACTATGCCGGGCTGTTGTTAGGAAGGGGACGGTCAAAATGTGGACGCAAAACTTCAGAGCAAGGTGATCGCGTCGCTCTTCTACTGCGAGCTCACAGCTGGTTCGTCTCCACACTTCTGTGTTTCCAGCGGGCTTGGGAAATAACCAGCTTTGCATTCCAGGTGGAGGGAGCCAGCGAGACCAGGGAGCACAGCTCCCGCCGCAATATCCTGACTGCAGTAGGGGATTTGCTCTCATCAGTCACAGCCTGGGCTTCCGCCACTGCAAACTCCTCGAAACATCTACAGGTCAGAGCAGAGAGACGCTGGGTGCACACATCACCTTCAGTGGCTTGGAAAATTTCTGTGGCCCTACGCACGGTACAAGGATTTGCAAGGAATTTGGGGATTGACGTGCTCCTGAAAATCTTGTCAGTTCCACTGGGGGATTGGTTACATAATTCAGATAAATGCCAAGCTCCCTTCTCTGCATTTTCAGGATTAAATGTGTCTGTTCAGTCACAACAAATTTTTCTGTATTTTTCCTTCAAGCTAATTGTTTCAAGTAAAGAAATCACTTGCTATCAAAGCAAAAAATCTTATTTTACTGATGAAAGTATAATTTCAATTTTCTATTTGCCAGTTTTCCTTCTTTCATGGCTTTAAAATCTTCCACTCTGGGGAGAAAAACATTTCACACAGCATTAGAGGGAACACCGGTGATTTCCTAACTGTACTTAAACAATGTTAAGGTAAGATGAAAATTTTCATCACAAAAATTGCGCTGCTTGTGAGGTAGGCTGGAGATACTCTGTTTTAGATGGAGTATCTGGGAGGACAATAAATAAATAACTAGTAAAGCTTTATTGCAGCCACTGTGCTGCTGCAGAAAGCATCGCAGCTCCTCCTGCAACACCAGGGTGCAAAGATGCCTGTGAATGGCACGTGCTGGACTGCCTTCAGCACGAAAAGCTAACATTTCTGGTTTGCAGAGCCTCCCTGGAGACTCTGTGATGGAAGGGCCCTTCCCAGATGGCATTCCCACGTGCCTGGCCGTGCTGTGCCTGGCTCTCAGCCACAGGACGATGGAAGAGCTTGCTGCCATGCAGCTGGGTGAACTCGCCCTCACCTAAAAGAAGTTCTCATGGCAACATGCGTTCTGTTCCATGGTAGATGATGAATGGAGTTGTTCTCCCGAGAGAAAATCGTGTGATAGCTCACGTGGCTGAGCTAATGGAACCTGTCCATGGATGAGGTCTGCATGACACGCTGTGCCCTTGTCAGAGACCAGATCAGTGCCACACACGTGGGGGTTCCCAGTGCCTGAAGGGACGCGACATCATCTCCACCATCCTCTCCTTTACAGTTAAAAATTCAAATTATACCTCGATTATACTTCCCAGCACCTGAGTGCCTTTCTGACCGGGATCTCAATGAAGCAGCACCTCCTGGCAACATGCACATTCCTTGTGGGCACATCAGGATGCTGCAGTCCCGGCTGGCTGCAAGCTCAGCCCTGAGACCTCACCAAGAAACCAACTCTTCTCCTGGAGAGGTTGTCTTCTACCTCCGTGCCTTCCATGCCTCTGGCAAAGCAAACTCCAAATTAATAGATAAGAATAATGTATTAAAAAAAAAAAAAAGTATGACTAATGTTTCCAGGACTTTTTTTTAAAAGTATCTCTGGAAACCAAGAGAAAGTTGCCTTGGCAACATTGTTTTCCATTCCTCCTTTGCTCGCTGTTTTCTTGTGTGCCTGTTTCTCTAGCTTACATTTCTGACAGTACACACAATAAATGCAGCTCTGGGAAGGAAATCAGCATTCTGCCAAAAAAAGGCTTTTCTTACTTCTCACACCACCAGCATGGAACAGTCCCATCTATGATTAACAGCAGTCAATTACAAAAGCTAGTTTAGAAATTTTCAACGCTGAAAAGACTTTATATTTATAAAAAAAAAGTTCTGAATGGCTTCTGTAGGACAGACAGCTCAGATTAAGTGGGAGGGGTAAGCACTGCTCTGAGCCTTCTTTTGACTGAGTATGAGCCCAAAAGGAGCTATTACCTCTATGTAAATGCCAATTTTCATTAAGCAAACAGAAAGTAGTGTAGCAGCTATGAGGTAACTGGGATATAATTCAAGCTGACAGCTTTGAAATCTCTTCCCTTTGGTCAGATCTCATTGAATTTGGCAAACGGATTCAAGAGCTGCAAACTTGCAGGTGAACAGGAAGAAAAAAAGTCATTATGTCCTCTTGCTTTCCCCCACCAAAAACTGTACTGAAAAGGTAAAATAATGTTTAGAAAGACCAATCATCACTGTTCAAGTTTCTTGAGCTTTCTGTATGTCATGAAAAAATGGTTTAATGATATATAAAAGTAAAAACCATAACTTAAATGTGACCAGAGTACTTCTCAAAATCCATTCCCTGCACAGTGTTGTCTTCTCCATCACACCTCATGGAATGCATTGACTTCCAGCTAATTCAAAATTAATATTTATGACCACAGCACTATATTTTTACCACATTTACACAGGTGTTTTAGTTAAAAGGTCCACTTTGTCTTCTTCTCAACAGCTCTCTCATGTGTAAGTTTGCAATGCACTCACCCTGCAAGGAGAGGTGCAGAGGAGCTTCGAGAGCACAAATCTCAGTGCCACAAGTGTTGTGTCCCTTCCAAGGCTTTGGCCAAACCACCTGAGCTTCACAATATGGGGACAAGCTATTTGCACAAAGCTGAGAGCTGCTCCAAGGCTCTGTGCTAATGTGTGACCCGGCAGCTGAAATGTCCTCCAGGTTCGTGTCTTTCCAAGCCAGGAGATGGATTGCCTTTAACAACTTCAGTGCTTCATCCTTCTCCCCTTGATGTAGCCCACGTTACAGAGTTCAAAACCATTTATTGCTCTCTGTAATTACTTACCAAGAGGCATCTGACAGCGTGTTGACATAATTTTGCCGGAATTAAAACCTTTAGATTTTCTGAGAAAACACTTAAAACCTTAGTTATTGCTTAGAGATTACCCAGACTGCCAAATATCCCAGGGTTTCATATATCTAAAACTCTATTTTATACAAAGTTTAAGGTGTTGAGTTTCTTTGCCTTGAAATTTTCCAATACCTTCGTGTGACCTTGCCTCGGGGAAAGAAAAAGAAACAGAAAGTTAATTCAAAACAGCCTCAGTCAGCACAGATACGTTCATTTCCCTGCTTCCTTTAGCATTGACAGGTCTGGCAAAGTTCTCCATCAGAGCAAATAGAGTCATCACAGGATCTCCTTCGTGATGTGTGGCTCCAGACTTACTGTAGGAGCTCTTAGGAGCAGATCGTCTGAGTGTTTCTGTCTGAAGAGAGGGAGCTTGTCTTTCTCCTGTGGTGGACTTTGCTATTACAGCAGCAAGTTGCAGCCTGAGGTGGGGACAGACAGATGGATGCAGGTCTGGAGCTCAGCTGCCACCTGAGACCAGGAATTCTCTCTTGCGTTACTTGGGTCCCATCCCTCGATGGGAAATTCCCCTCAGAGATAAGCACAGCCCCTTAGGTTAAACTCTGACAACATTAAGGCCAAGGGAAGAGCAATTTCGAGAAAGGCAGGATTTTGCAAATCATGTGGCACATGTAGGACAGGTCAAACTAGCAAGACAAGACCTTAGTCAGACCAGTAACGAGAAAGACCACAGGGATGCACATGCAGGTGGACAAGAGCAGATCTAAAACATGATGGAGGAAAAAAGTGGTGCTGGACAGGAAAAACACATGGAGCCTCATGCCTGGTTTCACATTCCCATTGCTGTGCCTCACCCTCTGAAAACCCCTGGGGGACACTGAGCCTGACAGCTTTAACAGAGGACCTGCAACCACGAGTCACCCTCATTTTCCAGACAATGCAGATGACAATCATCCTGAGAAAGCCTGTGGATCAACAGACCCTCCCAGCACCCATTGCTCCTACTGGGGCATGGATGTTCCATTCCCGAGTGCCATTGGGTGGGTGAGTTACCGGATGATTTGTGAACACACAAGATTTCTACCTCAGCCCCCCGCTGCTCAGATTAATTGGCGCTTTTGGAGCTGTTTTGCCACAGAGTTTTGTTGTCCCTGCTTCACCGTCAGCACTGCCTTCCTTACAACTTTCAAATTACAGCTCAAAAATCTTCCACAATAGATGGTATAAACACGTCTTGAGCAACTGTGGTGGTTCAGCTCTCAATTAACATTCCTCACTACCCCAGAGCTGGCAGGGAGTCTGCAGAAAGTCTTTGGTCTTTGGAATGGGTCCGTGTGTTTTATTTGCAAAATATCTGTGGATGCTTCTGGTTGGCTTTGCAAAGCTCAAGGAGTAGATGTGGGTGGCTCAGAAGATATTCAGCCCTCTGAGGAACCCTGTGGGTCACAAATGAAACAGGCATAGCAGGGCATCAGAAGTGCCTGCCTTGGCACTGTCAAGTATTAAGTGATTTGCGCTGAAAAATTGGGGTTTCAGTTAAGTGGTGTTTTGCAAAAAAAAAAGTCTGGTTTTCAGCTAAACACATCGAGTCTTCAACCAAAGCCAAAGTCTAATATCTGAAAGCTAAATGAGAGCCAGAAGCTGGTAATAAAACATTGAGACTTGTTTTGGACAGACTGTACTATGACTTCATTTTAAACCAAGACCTCCTAAATCCCAAGAGGAAGGCAATCTGAATGGCTTATCCACTCAGAGTATAACAAATCGGGATGTTTTATACCTCCCTCAGCAGGTTTTTCTGCTCAAACAGGGCTTCCACTTCCAGCTGTACCCACTCAAGAAACTCATGTGAGACAGCACTGATGGGGTTTTTCATATATTCAAAGGCATCCACATGATCTCCCATGCACTTTTTTCCACCTCCTTCCTCTGAGGGTACGCACACTAAGTCATCAGGAAGACTCATCTTTTCCTCATGAGAAAATCAGCTTCATCGCCAGCCTTGCAGAGATCCCTTCTCCTTGCTCTTTTACCTCAGGATCTTTGGTGACTGCGATGCCAACACTCCTAAAGTTTCAAAAAGTGCTCACTGACAAGCCTGTGTGTTCATAAGGAGAAGCAGAGTCTGAGGAGAGCTGAGGATCCATCATGCTATCATGGATGTTTCCAGAATTAACATCCTGGCCGTTGGAGCCTTTCCCACAGGTGTTTCTGATCCTGTTCACCTTCAGGACTCATTAATTCTATTCCTTTAGGAATGAAATTACAACAGTACCCAAAAGCACTGAAAAATCCACGTGTATAAAGCACCTTTTTTTTCCTTATTTCTCCACTGATCCCAGAAGCAAAATATTAAACAGAGGCTATGAAAATGAGATTGGGCTGCTCACTCAAGGAACCAAAAGCCATAGTCATCTGAAGGCTGCCCTGTACAAATTAGAAGTTGTCATTATATGTCTCAGTCAGCTCAGATCTGCTTTCCCTGAAGTGTGAACACCCATTCCAATTAATTTCCCAGCTTGTGCAGCAGATGAAAACCCTAAATCAAGGCAAATGACTCTTAGCTCTTTATACTGGATGTCTTTGCAACTTGATGGACCATAGCAAGAACTGGACTGACTGCAAAATATATCTAGAACAAAAAATAAGCTTTCATGTGATGGGATTTATTATTTAATTTAGGTTGAAAAATTATTTGTTACTTATGCAGTCATTTATTCATAGCCTTTAGGAACTGAGACAATTTCGAGCCTCTTAAAAGTCACAATTACCTTCTGTAAGTGTAATTTTGTGTGCTCCAATATCAGTGCTGATCACTGTGCTATAAGAGGACATTTTTGTTGTCCCGCTGCTCCTTCTGGAAACAAACCCTAGGACATTACAGAGTAACAGAATCCCAGGATGGGTCAGGTTGGAAGGGATCACCGTGGGTCATCTGGTCCAGCCTCCCTGCTCAAGCAGCGTCATCACAGAGGACATGGCAGAGGATGGTGTCCAAATGGTTCTTGAATAGTCCCAGTGAGGGAGGCTCCACACCCTCTCTGGGCAACCTGTCCCAGTGCTCGGGCACTGCACAGGGAAGAAGTTCTTCCTCATGTTCAGGTGGAGATATCATTAAGGCGAAAGTTCCTGTTGGATAGCTCTACAGCTGCTGTAGATTAACTTCCAGGACCACATTTTCAACCTTTATAGCAAAGCAGTTCAATTTTGTACTTTCAAGTGCTTACAGCTTGTTTCTGTGAGAACAAGGCAAAAAGAGAGGAAAGGCCTGAATCGACCAAAAAAGGTATTTGCAATGTTTGAAACATATCCATTTAAACAAAAATCCAGGATCAAGCAGTAAGTTTTCTCTACGTTTTACACCAATATTAATGAAACCACTAACATTTTTCGTTCACTGTCACAGAACGGACTTCAAATTTCACCAAGGAGCAACATCGTGTCTTGATCATTGGACCCTAAAACTGCACATGCAGAGTGTTTGGTTACATAACTGGGGACTTTGAGCTAAACCTTGTTGTCAGTTTTTGGGGCTGACCTTTCTCAAAACAAGTCTGAAATTAAGCAGCTGCAGAAAAAGAATAAAACCTCCTGGAGAAGGCAACACTCACAACCCTATCCATCGTGATGGCCAAGCAGAACAGAAAAATATTGCAAGCTTCATTTTAGCAGTCAGGGAAGAGGCAGTGGAGACCACTGCACCCTGAACACTGTGAGGAAATCAGAGATGGCAAACTCAAGATAAACCTCCTTGATTTAAAATGACGCTATAGGAAAAAAAATTATTTCGAAGACTAGAGAGGCCTGTTGGGAATTGGGAGCAAATTTGCAAAATTATTTTAAACAATGAGATTTGGTGCTTCTTAAAGGCTTCTCTAAAATAAGTCGATGCTTTGTTTAATTGGAAATAGGAAACCTACAAAGCTCACCCTTAAATATATTTAAAAGCTTTGTAAATGGATTATCTGAGCACAGCAGGCATCATGCTTTTGGTAAGTGCAAGATGATATAAGCCTTAGGGAACTTTTGAAGATAGTTCATTCAATAATTCATTCACTTCCCTCTAATACTGTGTTGAAGAATCGTTAAACACTGGCTCTGCTTTAATAAGTGAATGATCACTCAAAATGTGGTTTCCTCACAGGATTAATTCAATTTGCCACCTTCCTCAAAGTAACCCTTTGCAAGGCAGTATCAGGAGCAAGGCTCAGGAGCAAAGGACCGTGCAGGCACCACCAGATAACTCATTGCCACGCCAGTACCAGCTCTCTCTGAGCTACAGAAACTGAGTTTGAAGTGCAGATATTGCAGACGGTGACACATTTTCATGTCTTGGCACAACATCTGAGGCTCTCTTCTGGACCTGATTACTTGATACAGGCAGCTTCCTGCATAGGAGGGAAGGCTTGCAAAAATCTTTCAAGATTTTATTTTAGGAACAGCTTGATTGATCCTAGGCAAAATTCAAGGGAATTATATCGGCTTCAGGAAAACAGGAATTTGAGGACAGGACACACTGTTGTGTTAAGTTTGCAAGTCCCAGCAGAACCCCTTGAAGAAGACAGCAGAGGAAGGGCAGGAAAGCATCCCATATTCCTGATCTGGGAAAAGGTACAATGTATACATCAGAGCTGGAAAAGGGTATGTGCAAATGCTCTGCAAAACGCCACAAAAAAGGTAAGACTGATACTTATGAGGTAAAGTATTTCCAGAATACTTCGTAAGTGTGCCAAAAAAAAAAAAGCCTACTTTGAGTCCTTTGAAATGATAGGAGGAATTAAATAAACCAATTCAGATTATTCAGTAATTTGAAAGTCTTTTTTTCATTATGGGGAACAAGCTCCAGTTTTCAAGCAAATTAGGGAAGTGCTCAATTTTATACAGCAAGGCTTAAAATCTGGCTTTATTTGGGATTAACTGTTTTGAAAGGGTTGTGCTTTTGTTCATTTAGTGGGACTCCTCTTCCACTCCCTGAAATGAGTAGAGAAGCCACACAGGAAAATAGGGGGGGCTGGTATTCAGTGCAGGAAACAAAGTGTGAAGGATTTGAGGATGTGGCAGGAGGAATTGCTCCCTAATGTCTGGAGGCTGCTGCTTTCTCACTCTCTGCATAGCATGGTGGCCTTGGCATGGTTCTTCTTTCACTTCCACATCCCAAACAGAGCATTTCCAGCTGACCAGGCCATACCTCTTTAAGTTGCCCGGATATCCCATTTTGACTGGACTGAAGCTTTTTGAAAACACGATCCACCCCAAAGGCACCGGAGGCCTTTCCTGAAGACATTCAGAAAGAACTGCTTGTGTTTCTGGGTGTGCTCTGCCTTAAAATGAATTTACACATCTTGTTTGTTAAACTGGTATAAATATATTCTTAGGCCTGGAAATCTATTCAGCCAGGCTGTGTTCTCATGCCTTTGCCCTCTACCTCCAAATGGTCTTCTGAGAAGCAAGTGGCCTCTTACCACCTTCTGCACAGCCCTGTGGACAGTGAATAGTCGCTGCTTCAAATCCTTGGAGCACATCCTTGGTCTTTTGGTGTCACGTGACCCTTCGAACACTGCATTGTATGTAGAGACCATAATTACATACTTTCCCTGTAAAAATAAGATAAAAAATCCTAAGAAGTAAATTAGACAAGCAAAGGTGCTCCAGTGTGCTGATGAGCTATCACACCTTCTCAGGTAAGTCCATCAAAGTTCGTAAGGACATCAGTGCCACCAAAAAACTACAGTTTAGCTCAGCCTTTCCTTCCTGTAGACAGTCTTCAAAACTGTGTAGGCTTTGGGAGGATTTAGAAGGAAAAAGACCAAAATAATAGTAAAGCCACATGTTGTGTGGCACACATTCCCTGAGATCTGCTCCCAGGCATCTTTTAGAACCCCTGTGCAACCTCCAACAGATATTAAGAACTATTAACATGAACGGTGGGATGTTTACATCAAAAGAACACTTTTGATGTCCAAGTCAAACTTTATGTATGTGGATGTTTATGGGTACATTTCTTTTCCAATGTCAGATAGCCCAATATTACTTCTTTCTTAGGACCTATTTTAGCTTAGCTTCGACAACACCATTATCACTGTAGTTCTGATGATATCAGCTGACTAGGGTTTGCTGTTAAGTTTGGGGTCTTCTTTATTTGCAAGGTCTGTGGATCATTTGGAAGCAGGAGTACTGCTGTCTTCATACCGACTGTGGATCCTGCACAACTCTGACCCCAACTTGGGAAGTAATTGGTGAAAATTTGCAGAATCATTGAGTAACTCAGCCTCGGGAGTACCAAGTCCAACTCTCTGCTCGAAGCAGAGAAACTTCAAACCAGACTGATCGATCATGCCCTTGTCCAGTCAAGTTTTGAAAATATCCAATGGTTACTGTTTTCTTCTCTTCCTGCTTTTCCCCCTTGTTTTGTTTGAATGCAGGAATTTCTCAGGCGATTCCTCACTTAGGCAGTGCAACTAAGCAGAACAGGCAGTTAATCCCAGCCTGTAAATCACTGACCCTGTAAAAAGTGCTGATTCATTTGTAATTAGTCATATAATGCTCCCATTTCTCAATTTCTAGGATTATTTACGATTCTCGAAATGGTAATATCCATTACAGGAAAAAGTGTGCGACTCAGTTTTCAGTAGAGTAATGGCAATATTCCAAGATTATTCTATGTGTCTCAGGTAAGTTCCCAATACTAGAACAAAAAAACAGGTTGAAGAAATTCCTCAATAATTATTGCAATGCCACAGTTTTTGCTGTGCACTAAGGAAGGCTCCAGGAATACTCAGTGTCAGGCTACAACTCAACACTTTGGTGAAAAGACAGCATTTTCCTATTTGTTCTGTCTGTCCTTCCGAACACTTGAACTCAGAGGGGTGATCCCAGGACAACAGATTCCAGCACAGTTTGCTTTGCTGAGTTTGGCACAACATTAATGAGAAACATCAGCATTCAAATAAAGTCAATGATTAGAGGTGTTCACGTAACAGCAAGAAATCTGATCATTACGGCCACATTCTCCTGACTCAGTTTCCAATGACAAATCCCAAATACACTGGTCCTACAGTGGCTTTCCCTTTTTATCCCAGAGGGAAGAGGCAGAGCTTTGTGGTCTGAATCAACCCTAAGTACAGTTTTACAGAACCACAGAACCATACAATGCTTTGAGTTGGAAACAACCTTAAAGACCATCAAGTTCCAACCTCTCTGCCATGGGCAGGAGTATCTTGCACTAGACCTGCTCGCTCAAAGCTCTCCAGGAACACCTCCGGGGATGGGGCATCCACAGCTGCTCTGGGCAACCTGTGCCAGGGCCTCACCACCCTCACAGTGAAGAATTTTCTTCCCATCATCTAATTTGAACCTGTCCTCTTTCAGCTAAAGCCATTCCCCCTTGTTCTACGGGCCTTCGCCTTTAGCGCAAGCGCGTGCAACTCAACCCCTTCCCTCTTAGCATTAGTCCCTGCTCAGGAATTTTGGCCATGCTCAGATGGTCAGTGACCAGCTGTAATCACCGAAAAGGACACTCTGGACAAGGTGAATGATGAGTCAGCAACTGCAGCAGACACTCCTAGAAACCTGGATGCATCAGGCTGTGTAAGTGGTCCCCACCCTTACTGGGTAGAGGTGTAACTCTCACCAGAAGACAGTGGGTACTAATGTGCTGTTTCTTCCACTGGGCTAAATGGAAACAGAAACTGATGCTCTCTTTTTGGGGCTTGGGGTTTTTTTGTTTCCCCCCACCCCAGCAGCTGGTAATGTCAGAGTAACAGATAAATCTACAGTGTCTGGCACCTTCAAAACTACCTGGTATGTCTTGCTGGAGTCAGACAGAGCTGTTGTGAGCCCAGTATCTGGTAAAAGGGTAAATTTTGGTGGCCTACATTGCATTGCTTTTTTCTGATGTGCACATGAGTTTCTTGAGCATTTAGAATAAATAAAGTGCTCCTATTTCCACCTCTGTCTTCTCTATCACTGACCCATGCTCGTTCAAATCCTGAAGCACTACAGCTCCAACCACATGAGGAGATGGAAATCATATAAAATCTTCATTCCACCATTTGTATAAAGTTGTTATAATCATCCATAATAGCAAGAAAAATCTAGCAAGTTTACCAAAAGGCATAGATCTGGGAAATACTCCAGCTAGCTCACAAAAGATGTATGCTTGTGCTCAGAGGCAGCAGCATGACAAAGCATCAGGTTAAATGTGGTATTTGAGAGAGAAAAATCTTACAGTGACAAGACAAAGGAAATACAGCCATTAAACCACCCCCTTGCACTGCCAGGGACAGGGCACAGCATCTTTCACCTCCCGCTGAACCTTTCATCCGTCAGAGGAAGGAAAACCTCCCTGGCTGAAGAAAGAGCACGGCTTCTGTCTTCCACGGGCAACGCGAGGAACCTCGCCCACCGAGCTTCCCTCCAGCAGAGGGGAGTGCAGCCTGTACAGCATGAGCTGCCAGAAACTCCGGCAAAAGGGAAGAGCTTGGCATTTTCACCAAGCCTGTAATGATGATTTCATCTTGCGCAAATATCAGTAAAAAGCGCCGTCTTCCTTCCCATGTAGCTCGGAGCTGCAGGAAAAGCAGGCTGAGGTTAGCAGGCTCTCAGAGGTAGTGAAGTTTGGAAGGAAGCTGGTGACAAACGAGAATATTGCTACAGATCAGTTCCCTGCGCACAAGGATTTGCAAAGAGCCGATCACCTATTTTGTTTACGGCACCAAGTGAACACTAAAATGCATTTGTGAACTTGTTTGCTAGGTCAGACCCACAGTTCAAGCTGACTCTGCCTATTTTACTTTTCTATAAAGTATCTGCTCTCTACCCTTTCACTTGGACAATTTTTTAGTGAGTTTTTATGTGTGAGCTGTAATGGATTCACATTTTCCTCTTTGATACTGCTAAGCATGTTCCAGAACATTTTCTCTTCCTCTAAAAAGATATTATGCAGCAAAATATACCTTAACTTCCCGCCTTCTGGTAAAAGCAGGTAAGCCCCTTTGTCACAGCACACTCCTGAGGGAGTAATAATCCATATCAATGTGGTTGAGGTCACTGCTAAAAGTTTTGCAGGACAAAAGCCAGACAAGACTGAGGGAGTCAGGCACATACTTGCATGATTTTTCTTGCAATTTTCATCTCAAAAATTGATTTTCAAAATGCATTTGCTTCAGTATTGAGCTATATTGCCTCGTTATTGCTGTTTCAAGATCACATTTGTCCATATCAATCACCATAATTGCTGTACTGTAAAGAAAGTCTATTAGAATTATGTCTGCAAAGATTTCACAATTCAGTGCTAGAAAGAGCCTGGACCATTAACAAAGTGTAAGAGTAGTCTAAAATCCAAATGTGTCTTGGAGTGATTGTCTTTGCCCTTGGGCACATTTCACCTGCTACCTCCAAAGGAGAACTGAGGAATCCTCTCCCTCGTGCCAGTGGGATTGTGCTCTCATTTAAAGCCCTTTTTCTACCTACCACACAGCATCATGCTTTGGTCCTGCCCTGCCCATTTCCTGACCTGGGCTCACCTCTCTGCTTCACTTGCTCAGTAGAGACTGAGTAAATCAGTTTGTTCCCGAGGGAATGCGGAGTCAGCAGATTTAGACACCAGCTGTGGTAACTTTCGTTTCATTTTGCTCTGGAGAACTGGCATCTGATCCAGCGCATAAATATGTTTGCCAGACTTCTTCACTGATGAAGGTAAGAGGAATTGATAGCTCTCATAAGAAATACATGTCAGAAAGGCAAGGATGTTATTAATATGGAAAAAGTAGTAAAAGTAAGAAGCCATATGGAAGAGTTACCAGGCAGAAATCAGTCCATCAAAAGAAAAGCAGAAGCAACACAATTTGTTCCTCTGTCTTCAGGCACAGGACTTGATAGTAAATTACTGTACCGTGAAGATAAGAGATATTTAGGTATTCTAAAAGTGTTTAACCTTTCTTATATCTAGAGCATCTTTTAAGCTGAATTTCTAACACATCTTAGGGAAACAGGTGCTATGGTGCTTGGCATCTCTCTCAGTTCAAAGTACAAATAAAAAAGGCCCCAGAAATGAATCTGCAAGTCTGTCCATCACTAATTCACCACCTCCTGTGTGTATTTTTTTAAAACATTTATTTTTGCACATGAATACACCTGTTTTTCACCACACCACCAAGGCGATATTATTCCCAATTTATCAAATGAAAGCTGTAATAGGCATTTGGCTCCAGGGAATGAAACAGGGATTAAAGATTTCCTTTCAGGCTAACAGAGGAAAAACACATTTGAAGTGGCACAGGCTCACATGCCCTGTCTCCTCTTATTTGATCTCTGTCTGTGACACTTTGATTCATTCTCTTTTCTCAAGCCATCCTAACCTCCCTCCCAACTAGCCCGGGTAAGCCAGTCCCTTCCTCTACCCATATGCCCTTTTCCCAGCTCTCTGTCCTCACCTTCACCTCAAAGCCAGACCCTCCCTTCGCTTCCCACCAAAATCCTCTACCCATCCTTTCCCAGCCTATCCCCCATCTGTATCCCCACTCTGTGCAGTGCAGTCTCCCTTTCCCCTGGGGTCTGCTGAGAATTTGTTACCCCTACCTCCAATACCCATGCCCATGATCAGCAAAAGGATGTGCTATCTGCTCCCCAAACCTGGCTTGTACCCAGAAACATCACCTTTTAAAAGTCTGGTAAATACGTAAAGGCAAAATTGTCCCTTTCAAGTAAAGGGATAAAATAAACAATGCAAGTTTTTTTCCCCTTTCCACCAAACGGGCAAACAGCAAACAAGTTTGCTTTGCAAGTGAAGCACTTCATAAAACAGATCAAAGCACTCCCCAGATCTCAGCAATAGTACGGATCATTTCTGAGTAACACATCCCGTGGAGAGAGCTCTTTGCAGGGGCTGCACCAGCCAAAACAGGATTAGCAAGTGGTAGAAATAAAAAGAAATTTTCACACTTTCACTCTAGCAGTGAAAGCAGTCACTGCTAGAGTAACTCAAAATGTGCAAAGTGCTTTCACTATAAAAGATACCCAGGCTCAGGAAAAAAATATATGGGATGGGATCCCATGCCACCAAAATGCTATCACTTTTGAGAACAAGCATTGAAACTGTTAAACACGTTTCACGTTCTTGTTCCAAGTCATTCAGGGGCACACGGAAAATGCTGACTGCAAGACACCTTGTTCTTGGGCTCTGGAGATTATGTAGAACAGAATAGATCTATTGTCTCAAATATACTGCAGAATCTGACTGTCACCTGTCCTTGTATGCCACACTGTTGTTGTCCTTTGGGGGGATCCAACCCAAACAGAGTTCCCCATACTTATTTCTGTAAATTCATACAGTGACACGGGCTGAAAACTCAGCAGCAGGGAGGAAAATATACAGAGCAAAAAATTATTCTTTCAGCAGATACATAGACCAGACATAGTCATTACATCTCTGTCTGCACCTTGTGTGATCCCGTGCTGGGGACAAATTCTGGGGGAGACACACAAACACCTCTTCCTTGCCATATTTGCCCAGCATGTCGGCCAGAGTGCAGGCCACAGGAGTTATCAACCTGTTAGGCAACCTTTGACAGATCAGCTCTGGAAGAGTTTTCTAATTATGTTTTTAATCTTTCTCTCATTTAGATTTTTGGTTTGTGCAGCATCTTCTGGCAGGGAGCACCACAGCTTCACTATGCAACAAAGGATCCGTGCAAGAGGGTCTTTTCTTCAGTCTCTTTTAATGCCACTTTAAAAAATCTTTGAAGGTTTTTCAGTGATGAGAAGCAGCAGCTGCTGTTTCTCTGCTCTCACCCTTATTCATGAAGGACCTGATCATAGCCCTCTCAGTTGTTTTCTTTCCACTCATATTTAAACTCTTCTTAAAGAGCATTCACCCAGGCCTTGGTTCCCAGATCCCTTCTTCCTGTCCCTCCACTGCTTCCATGGAATTCTCTGAGACAGAGAGTGCACAGCTTCACGCCATGTGCAGTTCTGAGGCACATGTGGGGTTTATGAAGCAGGATAACAAGGTCATCTGGTTTCCCTGGATATTTTTCCTAATAGTTACTCACATCCCATTTTCAATTTTGACCATGCTGAGCTGCAAATCGACATTTTCACAATGATTTACAGAGTCTCACAAATCATCAGATCATCTTTGTAGTTGGTACATGATCATTTAGAGACAAACAGAATATATGCATATTGAAAGCTCCCCCGCATGCACAGATACAATTTTGCAGTTAAACAAAATGAATTTTATTGGCAAGTTCATTTTTTCTGATGCTTCCAAGTTAGTTTAGACCATCCAGAAGAGGTCTGTATCAGCAGCAAGCTTGGCCATATTCTCCTAGATCCCGTGTAGGAGATTCCACAGGCAAGTTCTCTCCATGGAGAAAACAAGCATTTATTCCTCCTTTACCTTTTAAAACTTTTATTAATATGCTTTCCTACACAGCTCCATTTCTTATTTCTATGTCCCCTCTAATTCTTTTCTTTCTCATTGTTTCTTATGAAGGTGCTTGGCAGATCTAACCTCCTGCACCACCATCCAGTTTGCAGAACATTTCTGAGGACTCCGCAGCCTTCAGAGATTTATTCACCAGCCTAATGTAACTCCATCTAATTTTTCTCCCTCTTTACCATGCAGCACGGGTGCCAATTTAACAACCTGACAATCATTAAGATCTCTCAGAACACTGCTCAAGTTACTAGTTATTCAAGCTTTCTTCTTAGGTCGGACATGAAAGATCTCATCAGTTTTAATCAATGAAAGCTTCTGTCACCCAGCATCTGCCCTTCCCTGCCCCTACAGGGAAGGGAAAATTTAAAAACCCCTCAAAAAAAAGCCGAAGTTCTTAATTTAGGCGAGGGGGAAAAATCATACCATAAAAGTTTCTGAGGGAAGAGCAAATGAAGGGGCTGCTCTGGAGAACATATGTTCATTCTGCAGAGACACCCCAGCTGACGCCAACAGAGCACCGGCTGCTCCCATGCTTATCTTAGCTCCCGTTGACTCAGTTCCAGGCAGAGAGGAAACCTTCGCACGATCACGCTGCAGTTTAACTCTGCAGTGGGGTTGGAATCATCAAGAATCTTTCTCTGCTTCCAGATACGCTGGAAGCACAGACTTAAAAATGCTTGGCTATTTTAAAAGCAGAATCCTTACACTTCTGGCGGCCTCAAGAGCTTAGACCATTAAGAATAACTATACGGGCTTGAAAAGAACAAGTTGAATCTAGAAGAGCTAGCTAGAGTTTAGGTTAAGGCTGGAGTTAACTAAAACCATCATTTTGTTGGGAAAGAAAAAAGAAAGTGTAGGGGTTTATGCAAATATTTTAACTGTCTTACTGGCAAACCTGCTGCTGTAGAAGAAAACCCATTATGTGGCCACTCAGGTTTCCAGGAGGACTATCCCATGGCCATAAACACGCAGGACTGTTGACCAGGGCTGATGGTGGGGAGTGGACAGGCAGGTAAGGCGGGCCATTTCTAAACCCAGGGCTAACTTTTACAAAGAGGTTTTGTTAACTACCATCACCTTTGTTAGTGGAAAAAACATACCTAGGGAAAGGGAGGTCAGGACAAGAACTTGAACAAGAACTCACTGATCCGAAAGCCTCAGTCAAAAGGTTTTTCAAGTGCTGTGAACAGGACCTACAGTAAAACAGAAAACCTGAAAACCTATTGGTATCAGGGAGGCCCAGGAATTTTTCTGAAACTTTTACCCTCTCTTGGAGATATCCCAGCCCCCTGCCCTATCCCAGTCATGGGGATGATGCCCAGGCAGTGGAGCACGCCAAAAATGAGAATAGGCATTGCCTGTGCAGGATTGGGATGGTCTGGGGCTATACCAAACTATTTCCCACGTCAATCCTTGGAGTTCATGCTTGATACAGTATTTTTCATGTGCTTGCAAATGTGCCTCAGCCAGCTACGTCCAGCTGTGGGCTGCATCCATCTCTTTGGAGAGAAGGAAGACTTTCGTGCTACTCTGCAAGTGTTATCCCACTGTCCTTGCCATAGGAGGGAGGGGAAAATAATGCCTCTTACCGCCCTTCCACCCAAAATACAGCTGTCTAAAACCCTCCTCGGGCAGAGGCTCAGCACGGAAAATTTTAGCCCCAGAGGTGAATGTCTCGGAAGGTTATGGGGAAATGAAAACAAACGGGATTGAATAGAAAGTGACTCATGACCTCAGTGCCAGCGGTTGCTACTAGAGCCCAGAGCAGGGATTGCTTGTGACAGGTTGAAAGCAGTCTTCCTCACACCACTCACAAAGATTAATCAAAGACCTTGGAAATTTTGATGTATAGATCGTATATTCCTGACAAGGATGTATTTATTATTATTAATCAGAAAACATCCATACAAATGAGACATTGCTAAACCAGAGCTGTCAGATATTTATTTTTGCAGTCAATAGAAGTAATGTTATTAAACTATCCAAAGGCAGCCTTCAAAAGCAAGAAAAATAAATTCCAAATTGGTTTAAATGAATGAATTCATAGTAATCACAGCTGAAATATCAAGTGATCAATCTCTGTCTCCACTGCCTTCCAGTCCTGAATATTTAATTAGCAGAGGATGAAACACAGTGAGAAGGTTAGGGTGTCTGCTGTGGAGGTAAACCTGGAGCCAGCCCACTCCCATGAAAGAAGCACTTGGCTCTCTGCTCTGGGCCTCCTGCTGGGTAAACAGCAGTCATCAGTGCCAGAAAAGTTCCTCTATCAAACCTGTGGATCTTGGAAATACAGAGAATTACAAGATAATCGAGGTGGGAAGGGACTGTGCTCGGGCTCTCATGAGGTTGCTCAGGACCACGTCTGGCTGAGGTTCGAGGGTTCCAGGCAGGGAAATCCTACAGCCTCTCTGGGCTTCCATGCCCATGTTTGAACACCTCCAGAAGGAGTGAAGATTTCCTAGCCTATCTTCCTATCTTCCTCTGGCTGCTGACATCTTCCTCCTTTCTATGCCTCAAGAAGAGCAGGGGTGTTCCTGACAGTACAAAAGGAAGCAGCAGGCAAATTCAACTCCCTTCTTCTTCTTTCTGCCCTCTAACTACCCCCAAACAGGGAGTAGATTTAGATCAGGTGTTAGGAAGAAATTTTAGAAGGAAGTTGTGGATGCACCATCCCTGGAAGTGATCAAGGCTAGGTTGGATGGGGCTTTGAGCAACCTGGTCTAGTGGAAGGTCCCCATGCCCATGGCAGAGGGTTTGGAGCTGGATGATCTTTAAGGTCCCTTCTAACTCAAACCATTCTGTGCTTCTGCGATTCTATCATTTTGGGCAGACAATCTTGAGGAAGGGAAAAAAATGAGGACACTTAATCATCGATGGGACACGCTGTGTAGGGCTGCTGCTCTGCCAGCCTGGAGTTTGCTTTCAGACCCCTGAGAACATTCAGGAAATTATTAATGATTACCTAGTAATTATTTTAATTGCGTATTAAATCTGTCCTGTGCTGTATGAACCGCATTAACAGCATTAAGTAGCAGTGTGTGAAGTATAAGCAGTAATACCCAGCAGTAAGAAATTCTGCTTTCTCCTCTGCTTTCCTCTCTCTTTCCAGGGAGGTGGTAAAGAAGGAAGCTACTCATGGAGGCTGAAGGTGGGAAAAGAGAATCTTGGGTTGCCCCAGAGCTGTGCACTTGCAGCTTTATGGCCCCAGCATTGGCAGTGTGAGTCATTTCGTGCTTTTTGGAGGGAAGTGATACTTTTAGGCTTTGTATTTCTGTTTTATAGGCCATGAAATACTTTCTGAAATGTTTCACCCTTGACAGGTTTATGGACAAATAGATATCTTTCTTTCATATTTAGTCATGTTCATGCACAAATTACCTAATTCCAGTCACACCAACACTGACATTACAGCCTTGCCTTGCTCTCTGGGTCTGAATATTTATCTACTCCAGGTCGTACTGTTGCAACAGGGAGGTGCAAAGAACTGCCCTTCTCCAGCTCCCGTGGCAGAAGCTGCTGCCTTCAGCAAGGCTTACACACGCCCAGGGGAATCTGGAGGACAACCCCTTCCACTGGGAGACCAATGAGGGGCATCACCATTGTCACCCCTGGACTTCTCTCTCGACCCCGCAGGTCACTGAGAGCCCTGGAACATCTATGGGCCACACGAGGCTGACAACACCAGGGAGAAACACGGAATGTCTTCAGCAGGGCACCAGGACCTGGAACGAGGGGCCCTGCAGCGAGTGACGGGCAGCTGGCAGCGTTTCCAGCACAGACACAGGCCAGGTTTTCTGCTTCTGCACTGCCTTCCAGGAGCCAAAGATGCAAGGGAGTCTGGCCAGATGGCAGCAGGAGAGGGACACCACTGGCACACTGAGGAAAGTAAGACTGGAAAACGTGAGGGATGAGAGCCCTCTCTGCTGGGGCTCCACAGAGGTGCCAGCCCCTCTGACCGTGAACATGCCTGGCTTTGTCAAGCTAGCATGGAGCTGGTGGATAACGGTGGCTTTGGATCCAATTCATTCTCCCAGTGAAAGCAATTTTGCTGAATTTAGACTCTTTAATTTCAGCAATACTCATCAGTGGCTCTTCATCCTGATTACAATGTTCATCTCCAAAAGCACTATTTCCACAGAAGTGCTGATTAATGTTATCACACCAACAAGGTTGCAGAAACCAAAACACTCTGGAGAAAAGTTGTCAAAATCCCATCACCTCAACATGACTGCAGATGCAAGGGAGCCCCTGAGCTACAGAATGGGAACTCCCTCCTAATCCCAGAGGGCTAAAAATGATCTCCGTGATTCCCAGGATGACAGACACCTTCAGGCACAATTCTGTGACCAAGTTTTCTTCAGATAAAGCACTGCTTTTATCCTGGCAGCTCCACTGGCCTGGGTGAATCTGGTCACAGTTTCACAGCAGGGGAAGAAATCAAAAGATGGTATCTCTTTTCTATTCAGGACAAAGGAGTATCAGGCCATAAGCAAACTGTAGAGATGAGAAATTTCTGAAATTCTCAATATTCAGCCATTCAGGACTCCAAAATCCCCTCTGGCTGCAGGACGACTGGCAGAGCTATGCTAGTGACATTAAGTTGTGGATGAACCAGACCTTCCTCTGGGTGGTTTGCTGTGATTGCAAGTGTGAAACTCCATTCTTTCTGCCTTTCTCTTGCCTTCATCCATCATAAGACTGTGAACATTTTGAAATCTTCAACTGTTGTGTTACTACACTTCTGTCATGTTTACTTCTGTTTTCTGGGACAGGTGCCGTTTCTTTTTTGCCATAGCAGTTTTGCCATGTGCTTCACTCACTGGTGAGAAAAAGAACTGCTTTCCCTCACTGCATTATAGCTGTACCTAGAACCCAGCGGAACCAGACACTCCTGTTCTAAGTGCCTCCATACCTCCAGTGACAGACAGAAGTTGCCCCCTCAATCCAAAGAGACACAGCAGCAGAAAACAAAGTTGTATCATTTCTGTTTCGCACAGGAATGAACCAGAACAGAAAAAGACCAAACCCAGTTTCTGCTCGCAGGCTAAGGTTCCAGATGCTAATGCACCGGGCAGCTGTGAAGAAATGGGTTGGTTTCCCCAGGAAAACCCTTTCCCTGCACTGCCCTTGCGTGCTGGCTGTATAAAGCCACTGGATTGCAGCATCAGCCATGGCCTGTGGCTATGAGCTAGGCAGAGTTTGTAGGCAGGGGCAGTGAGTTGGACCAAGCCAGCAATTCAGCAGGAAAGCCACGCAGAGCAGAACCTTCATCTTTCCACTTTTTGCAGGTTGAGAATGATTTTTTTTAATTACCCAGACTCATACAAATTAGACAAATTAGAGAGATGGGCTAGTGTCACCAACCATACGAAGTTTAACAAGGGCAAATGCCAGATTCTGCACCTGGGATGGTGCAGCCCTGGATGTGCAGACTGGGGAATGAGAGGCTGGAGAGCAGTGCCATGGAAAGGGACCTGGGGATCCTGGCTGATGGCCAGTTGGTCATGAGTCAGCAGTGCCCTGGCAGCCAGGAGGGACATCCCTGTCCTGGGGGGCATCAGGGACAGCATCGCCAGCCGGGCAAGGGAGGGGATTGTCCTGCTCTGCTCTGCACTGGGGCGGCCTCACCTCGAGTGATGGGGGCAGTTTTGGGCACCACAATATAAAAAAGATGTTAATTAGAGAGCATCCAAGTGAGGGCCATGAGGATGGTGAAGGGCCTTGAGGGGAAGCCATGTGAGGAGTGGCTGAGGGCACTTGGTCTGATCAGCTCGGGGGAGACCGAGGGGAGACTTCACTGGGGTCTTCAACATCCTCACTCGGGGCAGCAGAGGGGCAGGTACTGATTTCTTCTCTCTGGTGACCAGCGACAGGACTCGAGGAAAAAGCAGGAAGCTGAGTCAGGGGAGGTTTAGGTTGGATATCAGGAAAAGGTTCTTCGCCCAGAGGGTGGTTGGGCACTGGAACAAGCTCCCCAGGGAAGTGGTCACAGCACCAAGCCTGACAGAGTTCAAGAAGTGTTTGTACCATGCTCTCAGGCACACAGTGTGACTCCTGGGGTGTCCTGCGCATGGCCAGGAGCTGGACTCGATGGCCCTGATGGGTCCCTTCCAACTCCAGCATATTCTATGACTCTGGTTTTATGAATTTGAGAGAACGGGGTGGTGTTTGGGCAACACACAGGAGCATCAGAGAGGAGGAAGGTGAAGAAGTAGCTTAGATCACAGTGGTAGTCAGGGAAGAAAATAAAAGTGTGGTGATTCTCCCCAGGTCCCTGAGGGGCAGCTGGACAAAATTCCTGTGCACTGTAAAACCAGCAACTCCTGTTTGCCAGGATCCACTGCAAGTATGAATTTTTGCTCCTAGGCTCATCTTTTGATGGCATGTTTGCAGCTCTCCCTTGATGATCACGATGAGAAAACGAGAAACAAAGGGACTGTTTAATGCAGAATGTTCCCTCGCTGGTAACCAAGTGTGCTGTCCTTTACAGACTGTTTGTCTCTGTTTGTGCTATTGTACCAGGGTTTCTTGGCTTCCCTCGCATAGTTTCCGTGGTGCGTTGGGTTCTTTCGAAGCAGATTGTGTTACATAAAGCAGCTCGTTTCAATGGCGTACGAATTGTGCCACCGTCTCCCTGCCCTCTGCCCCAGGCACACGGCAGCTTTGTGATATGTGAGGGAGATGATGCGCCTGCCACAGCTCCCTGCACGCTCAGAGGGCTTTCATCAGGAAAACAACGGCGCTATCAGCACCGGGCCTGATCCTGAGTGGGTGTAAATCGCTGCAGACCCTCATGCCAGGATGTTCTAGGCACAAAAATTAAAAAAAAAAAAAAAAAGGAAAAAAGGAAAAAGGCAGGAGGATTTTTTCCTTCTTTCTTGGCAACCAGCAGTTTGTTTTTTTCCAGCTGTGGTTTTCGAGTTTTAGATGACAACCCAAATATTTTCACTGAAAGCAAAACTCTCAGGGAAACCCTGTCTCTTTTACTTTTTTTTTTTTCCAAAGGCAAAACTTTCAACAAAATTGTTGAGCGCATCCAGTGTTAAAACATCATCTGGATCCTCTGCTTGCTTCTGCTGGCTGGGAGTCTGGCCTGTTGAGACCTGAGGTTTCTAGCAGAGAATTTCAAAATTGTCATTTCTCTGATGTTTTAAATAAATGTAGGCAGCTGTCTGAGCCATACGTCTACCCTAGCCAAACTATTGTTCATTCCAAGTGGATTTGCTCCATTATAAGTTGCCTGCAAATAATTTTAAAAAGTGACAGTGTTTCTTAAATTATCTTAGCTCTTTAAATATTGAAATGCATCAAATATTAATGCCTCGCAATTCAGAGTATCCTTAGTCTTGGTTCCAGCAATATTCTGATCAGCTTTAGAGCCACTTTCTGCCAGCTCTGGGATCTGAGGAGGGGGTCCTAGCTAAGGGAAGGGTCGTGACCACCACCCCCACGAGCTGGTGCCCGGCCCCAGGGGTGTTCTTTGGAAGAGGGAAACATGGAAGGCCAAAGAGCTGAGCTGGTTTCAGCAGGAGTGAAGCCAAGGAGTGAGCAGGCACAAGCAGAGCCAGGAGCAAACATGGGCTGGTGCAGGCACCATCCAAACATGCTGCTGGTGGCACCTCTGGTCCCCAGGTCCAGCAGTGCAGGTCTGGAGCGAGCTGGTGCCATCAGATCCATGCTCGTGGGCTTTTCAGTTCCAGTTTGGCCATAGAGCCCTCGAAGCTACATGCAAATTGAAGCCCATGCAGCTGTTTCTGAATTTATGAATGTCACAGTGCTGTGATCTTCATCTCTTCAGCTGCAAAGGCAGCTCTGTCAGAAGACAAAGAAGCGTGAGATGGAAAAAAAGCCCTGCATGCGGATTTGGCATGTCATGGGTGGAAAAGCTACACCTGTAGAAGCCCGAGTTCAAATGCACACAGATAATATCAGAGCAGCTCGTCCTTTTGTCCCAGCAGAAATCCCGGAACAAAATTCAAGTCTTCTCTTTCGTAAGCCAAGGAGAAGGCCTGACTCAGCTGCCTGAAGCATCTCATCTGGGAATGTTGATATGCCATTCTGTGTGCACGTTCCCAGGCTGGTGTCCAGTGCAAGGGAGCTGGGGAGGTGAGACAGGCTCCCTGACTTCTGTATTTACAGCTCCCGTTCAGGAAATGGGAATTTTCACAACTGGTCCATCAGCACGTTTTCTGCATGGCAGATTGCCCCAAGCTCCAGTCTTTAGCAGTGCCACAAGGCTGGCAGAGAAGCAGATAAATTGTCAGGGGATCAGCAAGAGGGTTTTGATGGATTCCCTCTTTCGTTATTCCCACCCCACCTCAGCTCACCCCATGGCATTTGAGGCTCAGCAAAATCAACATGTTCTTCTGGAACATTTCAACTTTGACTAATCAGGAGAGTTTCTGACAGAAAAATGTTCCACTGGAAAATTTTTGACCAGCACTAATTAGCATTTTTTCTATTAGCTTTGTCCTGAAGGCACAGTAATTTATGCTTTGGAGAAATAAACAATCACTAAGAATTGGACATTCCCCAGGTTCAAGGCATATTTGCTTACCCTAAACAGAAAAAGTCTTATTCACTTGCAAAGCTTTACACACTTAACACAAGGAAAGAATCACTCCCTGACTTTCTTGTGCTTTACCTGGGCACAGACCCAACTGCATTTTAATCACTTTGCTTTAAAAAAAAAGGGGGGGGAAGTAGTGGATTTTCACTTGCAGAGCAGTAAGGTTCAAGCAACACTGGAGACAAGCCACGGATGTGGAATGAGAACTGAACCACACTCAAAGAGATTGGAGGTAGTCGCAAGAAACAAGAGGAAGACAGAAAATGTCGCAGGTGCCCTAGGAGTTCAGATTTCCTTGCTATTCCTCTACCATATGGTTGTATCCTAAACTGAATTTCTCACTGAACCACAGGGCAATTAAGGTTGTGAGGGACCTCTAGAGGTCCAGCCCCAGCTCAGAGCTGGGCTGGCTTCCACATTAGATCAGGTTCCTCAGAGCTGTGTCCAGCTTTCCCAGCGCATGATGCTACATAAATGCACCTGAGCAACACATCTGAATGCGTCGAAGCCTGCCCATCCACCCTTTCTCCCCAGAAAGCCTTCATTTTGGAGCCCTGTACGAGCCAAATGCAGAATGACAAGTCCCTGGCGGTCTTTGGGAAGCGGCTGTGAATGCTGGGCAGATGGTGCAGCTTTTGCTGCAGTGAGAATACAGCCACAGGGTCTCCCAGGAAAGCAGGCAGCTATATTTAAATCACTCTAACGAAATCCACATTGATATTCATAAAAGGCACTTCAACACCTCTTTGGTGGCTCGAAACTGCAGCACACAGCATGGGGAAGAGCACACGTGTTTCTGAAGACCAAGGCCCGGTTTCATTTTGTGGCTACAGCATTGATAGCGGCAGGCAGAGAGGACAGATAGCACAAAAAAGCACAACCTCCTGGAGCACAATCCTGGAGAATCAGCACCTAAACGCTGCAGGAGAGGCTGGGGAGGATTTTCCCCAGGAAGGTGTACAGCTCTGGGAGGGGACTCAGGTGTTGGGGAGATCCCCGAGGGGCACCAGGCTTTGGCAGATGAAGCCCCACCACCCTCACCTGGCACAGACATGGGTCCTGATCCCAGCCCTGCACTCACCAGCACCCCTGAAAACCCAGCTGGTGCCAAGCCTGGCACAGCTGCTGATGTCCCCGACATGTCTCACCACCAAAGACAGATTTTATCCTCCTGTTCTGCTTGCATTGGGGAGGAGGAGAGAAGTCAGTGGGGCACAAAGGTCAAAGGTGCTTTATTTCCATCTCCCTGTGGCCCACTTGGTGCTTGGCAACACTGCTGTCTGCTCTTTCTTTTGCCTTAGGAAAATGCCTTTCACCTTATCACCACCCTGATAGAAACTTCACCTCTCCCAGCAGGGAAGAATGGAAAATCTGAGAAGCGCTTTGGCCGCTCTGTGTGGGGAGCGGAGTTTAAAGAGGGCGGTGTCACCCATCCAGAAGGTGACACACAGCCACTGTGCCAAAAGGCAGATCAAAGCCAGAAAACAGCCTACTCCCTTGTCCTTGTAGCTACTGAAATTCTGAGTGCAGCTTTGTCATGTTATTCTCAAAGCCACCTCGGTTTTTCTCTGGCACTGAAAACCACGGACACCTGTGGTTTTCAACGTTTCCCTCATGGAAAGGAGCACACATGCCATGAATTGAGTTTTTTCTCATCTAAGCCCATTTTCATTTGCCCTAAGACCTCCTAGGAGCAATACCTAAAGTCAAGACATTGGTGAGACGCAAATACATTCACATGTGAGTGCCAAACTTTGTTTATTTTTCATGCTGCTTCATGGCAGCTTCATGTCCATATCTGGGCAACCTAGTGAAGCATAGAATGAAAATTACGTTAATTACCCCAGGGGAGTCAAAAGCATTATTCAATATTTAAATGCTTTGCTGAATCATGTTCTCATTTGCATTAGAGCATAAACCTCCTGAGTCACCAGGCATGCTTAACATGCAATGGTGATATTCCTGTTCAAGCACCTTCCTAGGATGAGCTTGGCCCCTGCTCTTGAAAGGCTGGAGAAACATAAGGACAGATTTCCAGAAGGAATTTTTCTCTCCACAGCCCCAAAAAACAGGGGGTTGTACACTGTACAACCATTTGGTGTACTGAAGACTGGAGGGTCCCCTTCATAGCCACTCATCTTTTCCAAGAGCTCCTTTTGCTGCCTGTTACCTGCTTCCATGAGCCTTCAGCTTGCTCTGGGATGTGCTCCCAGGGAGGCTGTCTGCTCTGGACGCTGGGGAGATGCTGGAAATCTCCCCAGATGCCCATTTATGCACACACTCCCACACGTATTCCCTCCAGTTTCTGAGACGGCAAACAGCAGGAGTCAAATACGCCGCTTGAAGCAGCATTTCTAATTGGGCAATTTGTTAATGCAGAAAATGTAGTTTATCATTAATTGTAATGGAGGAGCTGGTGAGCTCTTCTAAAAACTTTTCTTCTGCCTAGTGTTCAACAGATGTTTAGGAAAAATCTCAAACAGTCAAGGTCACTGATGTGTGGGAATATACAAGGAATTTCCATCTCCTGCAATGAATCAAAGTCGCCACATTTGAGGATGCCATTTTCCATGCAAGTGGCCTGAATAGGGACACCCACCTCCAGCCTTGGATATCTTAAGTCTCTCTGAATATGCCTTTCACCAGTTTTCTTTCATCCAGAAAGCCCAGTATGAAGCAATTGATCAGCTCACTGTTATCTCCTTTACCCCCAGCTGCCACTATAACAAACAATAATAAAGACATCTATTTAGTGTTCCCCTTTCACCAGAGCCCTTAACATTTCCATTTGCACAGCAAAGATTACAAAGGGCAGAGTTAAGGGTAATTATATGACTTTTTTCCTGACCTGTGCCACGGGGCTCCCTCCTATTTTTGCTCTTTATCAGCCCTTTCTAAACAGAAACCTAGGAAGTAGGAAAGTACCTCGAAAGATAGGAAAAAAGAGCAAGGAGTGATTTATTCATAAATAGATCTGCAGGAGGCTTCCAAACTGCAGCTTCCCTCTTCAGTGTTTCAGGCATGTCCCACGGTGGCTACTGTAATATCAGAGGAATGCTTACTCCTGCTACTGCTGCTAATCTGGGAGCAGTCACGTGGCTCAGCTGTATTCTCTCTCTCAAAAAATTTGACTTTTAACCTTCCTTTGCTACAGACATGATGTATATTGTTTTGACATGATTCCAAGTTGCAAACATGCAAAACTCTGACCTATAAGCAAAGCAAATGGAAAAAAAAAAAAAAAGATATTTATGAGAATAAAATTATATGTGAGCCTGCGGGAAGGGGAGAAGAAAAATCTGCCTGGGTCATTTCTGTTTGCCTTCCCCTAGGGATTACTTTGGGAAAAATAGCAAAACGTTAATCTGGGGAGAAGGAAAAAAAGAAAAGGTGTCCTGAGGTGCAAATTAAAAAAAAAAGAGACGGCAGAAAATGTAATTATTTATTCGCGCTCATTTACGTGTCAGATGAAGCTGAAAGCTGCCAGATAGCTTCTTTTCGACAGCTTGGAGTTACTGTTGGGAACAGATCCATGTATGGAAGCAAAAGCAGAAAAGCATAGATAAGCTGAGATCCAGCTATGCAAACCATCTTTAGAGACACTTAAAGGACAAGCACCCCGGCTCCTTTCTTTCTGGTAAATATAGAGACACTATCATATGAGGGCTTTTTTCCACTCTGCATTACCCACAACCACTGAGCCTCGGCTGGGGTAAGTGAAAAGCGACTCAGGCATTTCTTGGGAACACCTGGGGATTCGGCTGGACTGACATCCTGGGAAAAGCCGTAAATCTGGGGCAATGGGATGGCTCCAATAGCTGGATAATGATTAAGCTCTCTGAGTAGGAAGCATGACATATAACAGCTTTGCCGCTGGAGGGACAGGAACTTTCCAAGTGTCTGAAGGAGGCCAGAGAAAAATGTTGGAAAACAAGAGTTTAATCACTCAAGAACGGGATTTGCAGACTGAGTGATGATAGAGCTTCAGTGGGCAGGAAGCATCAGTGGTGGTTTCCAGTGTCGGAGTCCCTCTGTGTTTCTATTTAGAAAAATTCATTTAAAAAGTCAAGGGCTTTTTCTTCCCTGCTCTGCGCTGCTTTCATTTCGAGAAACACGTTACACTTGGGTTGAGCTGACTGGACATTAGGAAGAGCCCGTTGTAAACGACTGTTGTTTTTCTTGGCGCTTGAAGGCAGTTTCCCAATGTTTCTCTGTAGATTTGAGGTTGATTACATCCTGTGCAAGGATTTTTGGTACAGTTTTAACTGCCATTACAGTGTTGTGAAAGCCAGCTCCAGCGAAAACAGCTGTGTGCTGTTGTGAATATTTCCAAAGTACTGAAGTAATAGGTCTCCTTCAAACCAGCACTGAAATGTGTCAGCTCTGGGAATTGGGCACTGTCAAAAAAACAGAGTACCGCCTTGGCAGAGAGGCTTACTTCACCAAGTGTTTTGTTAAAAAGAACACAAAAAAAAAGTTTTTTATAGCCTTGGCTTAAAATCTTGTTGGTATATGGTGATACAGTTAAACATGAGGTTTTTCTTTAAACACTAGTGAATGGCTTTGGGGTAATAGTTTGTGTGTTTTCAGGTGTAACAATATTGTATTCATAGTCCCACTGCAATGTTCTAGGTAAAGCTTTGTCATTTTTCAGGTGGTTAATAGACTGGGAAAAAAAACCCATCAGACCAGGTGAAGTGAAATTATACAGAAAGAACTGAAAATAATATCAGGAGTACGATTGAAATTGTAGGAGATTTCCAGAGATATGAGGGATGATCATAAAGGGAAATCACTAGACCACAAATGTCATAAACATTTCCATTCATGAATGAAAATGCTTTCCCTTGTCCTTACATAAGAAGAACGTAATGGAAGTGTTTGCTTGTAACCCCATAGTAGAGTCTGCACTTGAGAGGGCCCATGCCCTCATTTTCCCTTATTTAACCAGAATTTCCACAGATATTCCTACTTTCCTCAGTTTTCACCCTCACTGAAATACACGTCTTCTCTTTGTCTGTTTTCCTTTGCCTGTGCCAGGCAAATTTTGGTTCTTTTGAGAGGTACCTTTTAAACACATGCCACCTGCCTATAGAAATGCTAGCAGAGAAATCAATCTTTAATAATTGGCGTCAATAGATAGCTTTTAAATTGGTAGCGAGTCACTGACAAATAAACCTTTTAGCTGTTAATGCTATGAAATAACATTTCTGCATTTCAGTCTTACTCAGATTGCTTCTGTTTTCTAATGCATATGGTCCTGGTTCATAGGCTGCCCTGCTGATATACAAAAGTTCTTCCTCAATTTTTCCCCTTTCTCCCCCCCTAGATTGTGAGCTTTCCTTTCCCCAAGAGAGACAAAGACCAGCTGATAGTGTGGTCCCTGAGCAAGGCGTTATCCAACAGCTGCGCTGGGCAGGCCAGGAAGAGGATGGCAGGATGGAACTGGAAAAGCTGAGACTTATTTAATTTGCTGTTTCCATTTGGTCCGGGGCCTGGGGCGGTGAGGCTTGGTGGACAAAGCCCTGGTGGCATGAGTCATCTCTTGGTTGCCAGCCCCAAGGCAGACTGTCCTCTGGGCCCCCCTCCTCCCCACCCTCTACCAGGAGCATTTTCAGGCAGGCCGCGTTATCACTAATATTTATTGCTGTTATCGGTGTGCTGGCTGTTATTAACATTCACTATTGATTAGCCACGCGTCCCGCTGGGATTTGTTCGGCCCCTCGCGCAGGGCGGACGGGATCTCGCCCAGAGACCCCGGCCATGAAGGTACAGAGCCACACAAAGCATCAGTGATAGTATCACTAACATCTTTTATAAGTGACTAGTCATTATGAGCGCTGCAGTCTCCGAGCATCCGCCGCGAGGTCCTCCCACGCTCCATTCTCTGCCAGAGTGCAGGCAGGAGAGGGGGAAGGGGAGCTCTGCTCTTTCTCACAATCAGCCTCAGCAAGGCTGCCGGGCTGGGCCGGGGCAGCACATACACCAGGAGTGAAGGATCAAGGGCAAAGCTGAGCTCCGTGCTTATTCCCGCTGGCCTTTGACAAGGGTAAAGCTGTCCTCGCCCCGGTGGCGCCCGGAGGGAGCTGGAATATGTTCTGTGTCTCACGACAGTGCACACGGGACTTCTAGATGCACTGGTGGCTTGTGCTCCCGAACCTTGCCTTTTAAAAAAAAAAAGCCAAACACACTTGGGTTTCAGACAACAAGTCTGAAGAAAGTCTTTGCACCAGGCATCCAAAATTAGTCCCTGAATTCAGACTTTTGTGTGAGAAGGGAAAGCCACCTTTGTGGTTCACAGTGTGCCCAAGAAGAGAGCATCCCCAAAAAGAAATCAGAGAGGACAGCCACACCCTGAATTCACTCAGTAAGGATTTTGCAAACGGGCTCTGACTTGAAGTAAGCCCACTGTATATTCTCCTCCTCCAGACACCTCAATGTTTTTATGGCTATTCCTGAAGGACGGTGTTTGGACACCATCTCTGTCTTTTCTCTAGGAAGTCAGGAGATTGGAGCAGATTCTGGGGACACGCTGACAGACTGATCCACTTCTCTGGCCAGATACACATTATTGCCTACGTCCCAGCAACATGGGCTTTGTGCAATGGCTCCGCCTGCTCCCAACCTAGAAACCTGCAGACCCATTTGCCAATTGAAATCTGATTTGGCCCAGGAATTGAGGCCTCTTCAGAAAAAAAAATCTGAAAATTTCCAGCTCTCTTCTATGGTTTTCTTGCAAAAACATCATCTTCCTATTCTTACGGGCAGAGGCAACAACACGAAAGCTTTGAGTACTGGTGGTGTTTTCTGACAATTTACGGGTAAAGCAGGGAATTCATGAGTGGACATTCATTCCGGAACTGATCCTTTGGGGAACTCACTATTATTGTGGCAACACATAGGGGAAAAACACAGCAAAAATACAGTAAATATGGAAGTCTTCAAAACTCGGTTTATTCCTATTTAGGGCTCCAACCATCACTGTTATCTAATCACAAACGTATTCTTATTGCATGGGGTCACTGCAGGGCAAAGCTGAAGTTATTTTTATTTCCGTTCTTCAACATATTTGGATTTCTCTTATATTTAATGCTGAACTTCCTCCTGAGTTTGGGATGTTTGTTTTTAGGATCTTTCCCAAATCCTTGGAATGCTGAACTCTGACATTGCTATTATAAAATGCAGGTTTCAGTTTGTGATGTCTCTAGCTGAGTCTTTTCCAGAGACATAAGGAGGGGAGAAGGAGAGGGAGAGAAAGAGAAGAGAAGAGAAGAGAAGAGAAGAGAAGAGAAGAGAAGAGAAGAGAAGAGAAGAGAAGAGAAGAGAAGAGAAGAGAAGAGAAGAGAAGAGAAGAGAAGAGAAGAGAAGAGAAGAGAAGAGAAGAGAAGAGAAGAGAAGAGAAGAGAAGAGAAGAGAAGAGAAGAGAAGAGAAGAGAAGAGAAGAGAAGAGAAGAGAAGAGAAGAGAAGAGAAGAGAAGAGAAGAGAAGAGAAGAGAAGAGAAGAGAAGAGAAGAGAAGAGAAGAGAAGAGAAGAGAAGAGAAGAGAAGAGAAGAGAAGAGAAGAGAAGAGAAGAGAAGAGAAGAGAAGAGAAGAGAAGAGAAGAGAAGAGAAGAGAAGAGAAGAGAAGAGAAGAGAAGAGAAGAGAAGAGAAGAGAAGAGAAGAGAAGAGAAGAGAAGAGAAGAGAAGAGAAGAGAAGAGAAGAGAAGAGAAGAGAAGAGAAGAGAAGAGAAGAGAAGAGAAGAGAAGAGAAGAGAAGAGAAGAGAAGAGAAGAGAAGAGAAGAGAAGAGAAGAGAAGAGAAGAGAAGAGAAGAGAAGAGAAGAGAAGAGAAGAGAAGAGAAGAGAAGAGAAGAGAAGAGAAGAGAAGAGAAGAGAAGAGAAGAGAAGAGAAGAGAAGAGAAGAGAAGAGAAGAGAAGAGAAGAGAAGAGAGAAGCATTTCACTCTGGAGGATTCCACATCAGTTTATTTATGGAGAAAGGTGGGCATAGGAGAAGGAAAATGCTAACAGAATTGGTATTCTGGAAAATGTGAGTATATGGGGTAAAGGTACAGTGGGAAGACTAGTTTGGATTCCATTCAGCTTAACAATGATTAATGCCTTATCTGTAAATACCCAAAAAGGACAAATGCTCAGGAACTTCTTCTGCCAAGGAGAGCTGTTCAGGTACAGATTTTCCCCTGCCAGGCTGGGAGATTCAGCACTTGGGTTTCTTTACTCCCCATGGGAATAGAGTGCACTGAATAGTATATGAAATCTTTTTCCTGCCATCGGTCCCCCAGGGCTTTCGAGCTCTGCTCAGGATGAGTTTCACCAGAAGTTTTGTCCCTGTGGTATTTCCCAGGTTATCCCACAGACCACAGTGTGCCCTGGAGGTTGCAGACTAATCCTGCATGACACCACCACACATCATTTCCTGCCCTTCCAGAGAAATGTTCCTTCTTCGTCTGGAACATCAAATTGGATTTTTTTACCCTTTTATATAAGCAAAAACAGGAAAATAGAGGAAAATGTAAAAATGACAAAACATGGAAAGCACAGGAATAGGGCCTGCAAGACTATTGCTGCCTTTCTGTGTCCCCCCAGGCAAAGGTATCCCTGAGTCCCTCTTGGAAAGCGGACAAGAAATGCTCCCTTGTTGTGGTTTAGGAATGGTATTCCCCAGTTTAATACATCCACTAAAACCACTCTGTGCTGCTCCCTCCCCCCTCCAGTTGGAGTCACAAAAGGCAAAGATCACGGATCGAGATAAGAGCAATTTACTGGAAACAGCAATGAGATAAGAAAATTTACAGTAACAGCAACAATACTGAGTGTCAGAGGAGATAAAGAAAAGAAACGGTTCACACAGAACCACCCCCTGATAACAGTGGTACCTGATGGCTCCCTCAGCCACATTTTCTCAATCAGGAGGAACCTCTTCTGCCCGGAAGAGTTTCCCTTCCCCCTGCTCCTGGCAATGATGTGAGGGGGCTCAGAATAACCTTCAGGTCCCAGCCACGTTCCCTCCTGGCTACTACACCCCTCCAGACACCGAGGTCTCCCAGGCTACAGGGAGATCTCACCAAGATGCTGAGTAATGTTCAACAAGCCTCAGGAAGCAAGGGACAGCACACGAGCTCAGTGCAGGTGATGGAGGGGCCTGGCCCACGGTGACTTGGGCACGCTTTCAGCCTCAGGCAGGGAAGCCTGAGAAGTCATGAAGCAGCTGATGGGACGTGCTGGTCCACCTAAGGTAGCCCTCACCACCCTCAGGATTTCTGCAGGGGCCTAGGGTTTGGTGGACGAGTGTATCTCCTGCCCTAGAACCTCTTCACCCTTCCAAATCAGCTTGATTTGACACCTGTTTCTAAAAGAGGCAACCGTGCATCCAGGCTTTAGCGTGGGAACAGGGATCCTATCTCTCTGAAAGAGCCCCCTCCCAGCATCAGCATTTGCCATATCCACACCGGAGCAAGGAAGCAAATCCAAGGTGACAACTACTTTCCCAGCCTCTAATTCCCAGCTCGTTCCTTTTGCTGCAGTCTGGCAAGCATGATAGGAGAAACATCCCATGTTATTTTTTTGGCTCACGGAAAGGCTCCAAGCAGAGATCTTACGCTTCTGCCCTAGAGGCAGCAATAAACTTCTGGATTTGCTGCTGGTGTGCTGAGACTGCCAACATGCACACAATAAAAGTAAACCCTTCCTGTGGCCACAGACCACAACATGCTAGTGATCCATGGTATTATCCTGTTATTTAGTGAGTCATCCTTGCTGCTGAAAAATACACACAGCCCAGTAAGTTGTTAACAATAACACTGGATGTGAGAGACTGGTGTTTGTTTTACTCCAGTGTAACTTATTCCATATGGTCCTTTAAAGCATGCTAAATGTTACATCGCTTTGGGCTGCCAACTATTATTTCAAGATGAACTCCCAGATCTAGAACACAGCTACTTGAGGCAAGGCTCTGGAAGCATTTTCTGTCCAGGAAAAATGCCCAGTTCGGGAGCAAGACAGAGGTTCTGGATTGCCCTGCCTTTATCTGGATAAGCAGGTCCCCATTTTTATTGAGTGTCCAGAATTGTGATGTTTACTGCTGCTCTGCTGCCTGCTATGACATCTTTCAGATGTAAGCCACATGCACAGGGCAGAAGCCACATCCTGACCAAGGAAATAAGTTTAACTTCTAGCATTTACCTTTTGTGCATGTTTTTCCAAGTTGCTGATGAACCAATTCTTCGTGGAATCCGAGTGTGTTTTCCAAATCTCCTTGGTAGCCTTAATTCATGAGAAAAATACTGCAAAAAGAGAGAAATGCGGCCATGAAATGTGTCCTTGCTTCGCTCTCTGGCTACATTACTCAAAGGTTTAACACAACAAGGTCCAGCACCAAAGTGTATCTTGGTGTTCCTGCCATGTTCTGTCCTGGACTAAGTCCACCGCACTGCTTGGAAAACAAATGCATTAAAAAGTTTCTCTCCTCATCAGGGGTGTTCCCCAGGCCTCAGTTTTGGGACCAGTCCTGTTCATTTATTTAGGAAATGGCAAAATCACCATTCCTGAGAGATGTGTAGACGTGGTGGTTGGGGACATGGTTTAGTGATGGAGTTTGGTGTGTTAGGTTAACAGCTGGACTCATCATCCTGGAGGCCTTTTTCAACCTAAAACATCCTGTGACCCTACGTTTTTAGCCACTGGTTACGGAAAAGAGATGCTCCACAAAGCATCTTTCTTGATAACTGGGAGATTTGCCTTTTGGCTTGAGTTGATTTGATCCGAAGTGAAGTTCCGAGAGCAAGAGTAACCGACACTTAGAGCTTTTTAGAGCCTTGCTGATAACCTCACCCTCCCCCTGAAGTGTGACATGTGTCCAAATTAATCTTGACAAAAGAGTTAATCTTGAAGGTTCTCTGCTGTGAGTGTGTACGAGGACCACGGAGATGTGTACGGGGATCACGTGGAGGAGATCGGTGTGTACAGGATGTGAACCCTTTCTTGTCAGAGAAGAGAAATCTTTGTACTGCTTGCCACTGAAAAGCTGCTTAGTGGGCAATGATTTGTCTGTTCAGTTATCAATCATTGGTTAAGATTCAGGACAAACCATGACTATTTTAGAAAAATCGGTCAGACCCTTTCTAGATTCTTAAAACCTCCAAAATAAACCACAAAAGACCCACTTAAAGATCCATAATTTGGTGAGAGTCCTTGCATTTTTAGAGGCCAGGACAAGTCTGTTTATATGTGCACCTTCTTCATGTGTACCTGGAAAGGGCCTTAAGGTGTTAAAATGCCTGAAGATGCACCTCCATAATAATGCACTAAAAAAGTATTCATCTTTTTACCCTTAAATTCAATGTTCTTACCTTAAAACTAACCAGGCAGACTATTTTTGAGCATGCTTTGATGCACAGACCTAGAAGAATGCTACAAAACAAGACAAGTTCGTAGGCATTACAAGCTGTGCCATTACCAATGTTTTCTAGACATTTTCTGTCCCTGTTGATATAGAACATGCCAAATGTTAACATTCTTCTCTTTGAAACAGACAGTCCGATTATCTTGAAACGTGCCTTGATGTATGCAGCTTACGGAAAATCACAGAACCAGACAAGTTTGAAGGCTCTAACCTTAATAAAGTTGATGTTTCGCCAGCACAGATGCCCTGCCTTCATCCTGAGTTGTAACTTCATTTCTTGTCTCTGGCGTGGATGCCACTTGACGCGTGTCCCTTCTTTTGTGGCAGTGTCTCATGCAGACACTTCACTTCAGCAGGGTCTTTGCCACACACAGCCATGTGAAAGGAAAGCCCTGTGCTGAGTCAGGCTCTGTGAGGAGCTGGGGGTGTGCTGGACGTGGCAGATGGTTGTGACCTGACCGACTTCAGGTACGGCCTCACACCTATGGTGCTCATTTGTCACATTGCCGTAACCAAGCACACAGCTGACCAAAGGCCCCAGATCAGTCCTGACTATGTCACTTACTTTACCTTATATTTTTGTTTTGCCTCTTTTATTTTTCCCGGCTTCTGCTTCTTTATCCAGTCCCTCTCCCCCAGACAAGCCAGTGATTAAGCTGGTACCCTGCCTTTGTTATCGGCAATGTTCCTCTTTCCTGCCATTTCTCCTGCTGCTGTCTGGTCAGTGTAGCTACTCATCAGACAGGGTCAGCTGCATGTACATCACCCCTCTTCTTACAGCCTGCAGGTTCTGGTAGCTTCTCATACCCTTATTTCATGTTGGTGGACAGCCGTAAGTCAGGGTTAACCAAAGATATTATTTTCATAGAATCATGGGATCACGGAATGGTTTGGGTTAGAAGGGAGCTTAAAGATCACCCAGTTCCAGCCCCCCTGCTATAAGCAGGGACACCTTCCACGAGACCAGTTTGCTCAAAGCCCCATTCAACCTGGCCAGAAACACTTCCAAGGATGGGGCATCCACAGCTTCTCTGGGCAACCTGTGCCAGTGCCTCACCACCCTCACAGTAAAGAATTTCTTATTAACATCTCATCTAAATATCTTCTCTTTTAGTTTAAAACAATTAGCATTGTTCTATCAGTATCTGCCTGTGCAAAAAATGTCTCTCTCGTGAGCATATTGGCATGTGAATCACTCTCTCTCTTTTGTACACTTTTAAAATTACTACTGTTGCTGTTACCATTCGTTTTCTTATCTCTCTGCTGCTTCCAGTAAATTGTTCTCATCTCAGCCTGTAATCTTTGCCTCCAGTTGGAGGGGGGAGTGGGAGCAGTGTGTGGCTTTAGTGGGAGTATTAAATTGGGGAATACCATTACTAAATCACAACAGCCTGGAACAAACCTTGACAGGACAAAACCCAAGTGGGATATACCACGGGCTTCAGAGCAGCAATCAGCTCTCTTCCCTGGTGTCCTGTCAGCTAAATGGCTCATCCACCCAGGAAATTGGCTGCTAGCCTGGAATGAAGGTCGGTCTGCTCCCAGGTTGTGTGAAATTGGATAGTATTGCCACCTAGACTTCACTGTGCTCTCCCAGCATGGCCTAATTTCCAGTGCTCAGACTCTTCTGCAACACCAGACTTTTGTCCAAAGCCTAAAGGCGCGTATTCTTTCCTTTCAGCCTAATCACAACCTCGGTTTTCTCTTTGTGATGTGCTGGATGTCTCCTGCTTGTTCATCTCTCAGACACATCTTTCTGGTGAAATGCTGTGGAGAACTAGGTCACCTACACCTGATCTGAACTCAGCAGAGGTTTGCTCATCCTGATCCTAAAACCTTTGAGCAATAAAATACACGCTTCTCCCTCTTTACAGACAACCCTGCTGCCTACAGCATTCCTCTCATCGCCATAGAAAGTTTTTCCTTGTGCCAAACTTCAGTGCCCCTGCCTGTAGTTCAACCCCCTGAGTTCTCTTCTTGTCAACAGGAGGAATGGAAAGCACCTGCTCTTTCAGATGTGCAAGGATACATGTCTCCTCTTGGCTTGTCAGTTTGCATTCCTGCAATGTTTCCTCTTGAATCATGTCTTCTAGACCTCTCACTTCTCTCATTTCTTCTGCAGCTGTTGCCTGCTTTCCTGATGCCACTGGTCATGTAAATACAGCTGTTAACTCTGGAATCTACCAATGGCAAATAAAATCCAGGTACTGTTAGCAGCCCTGGAAAAATTACAAACATACCAGACTGGTATCTTGAGGTGCAGGGGGCAGAAACTTTCTGAGCAACCGAGGTGCACATGGAAGGGAGCTGAATGAAAAGAGAAAGCCTGAATTCCCATCAGGCCTGTAAGACACTGCTCTACCAAACACACAGCTGCCTACACACCAGCAAACTGGTTCTACAGCCTCAGAACAAAAACAGATTTCAGAGAAGCTGGATACGGCTTCCCATAAGAGCAGAAGATTTCCTTAAGGGACTTGGGGATTTCTGACCATGAGGCAGGTGGCAAAGGAACATCTTCAATCATTTTAAAGCATCATCACAATCCAGAAAGACATGATAAAAACATTCAGCTCAGAGCAGCTTTTAAACAGGCCATGTTTGAAATTCCAAGGGGGAAACAGACTAGCACGTGACAGCGTGGAAATTTGAAAGGAGAATCCAGTCTTACAAATAGTGCAGTTTCATTTCTCCAAAGTGTCCAGCAAAATCCCCAAACCCATAACCACTAAGTAATCAGGAAGTTACATCTGGGTTCCTTGTTTCCTTTTTTTCTCTTTTTTTTTTGGTAAATTCTCTTTACATGCAGGGCTTCAATTCCCATGTTTAAGGCATGCAGCATTGGTTTCTGCCTCTGTACTGCTTGAGAACGCAGCACAGAGAGGATAATCATTTTTGGTTCATACATCTTCAGACGGAAACAGAAGAAATAGACCAAATTGTGCCAAAAAATAAAGATCTGTGTGTTCACCAGTGTGAGTCCCTGGCCAGCAGACTAAGCTGTGGCGAAGGAAACTGGGATAAGAACCCTGCTGCTGTCTCAGCTGTCCCAAGGGGAAAGTCAACCAGGAGCAAAGACACAGGATTTCTGCAAGGTGCCCTGGGAAGACCGAGGAGCACAGAAATTCCAGCCAGATGAGTCCTCGTGGCCTAAAATTGACTGATAACAGCAGACAACACGTTCCTCTGTCCCCAGGACTCGAGGACTCATCTCTGGCAGAGCTCTTCCGCGCTGGAGGGACACCTCACCAGGCAAGGCCACTTGGAGGTGAAACAAAGCAGAGCTGAGGCAGAGGTTGGTAAAGTCAAAGCAGCAAGAAGTCAGGGAACATTTCTGACCACCCTCAAGGACAGCAGATTAGAGCCCACTACAGTGAAGAGAATTTCCCTTCAGGAGAAGCCATTGCACAGCCTCTCACCGAATGGGCTTGGCTTTTGCAAGGTGTTCCACCAGCTTTCCTGACCTGGAATACATACATAAAATACAAATGTGGTGCTTTGTGCAGCTGAGGCCAGTCACATCTCGCTTTTAATAAAAAAAGGCTATTTTCCCTGGAATACCCAGCCTTGCTCAAGGCTGGCAGACAGATGATACAGAAGAGGCCAAATTACTTTCACAACCAGAGGCCACAGCCAGAGCCATGCACTACATCTGATTTGCCTTGTGCTTCCCACTGGTAACTATGGGAACCTTGCTCATGGATCAAAGGAGGAATAGGGCCAGAGCTGCTGAAGAAGCCTCGCAGTCCCCAGTTTGCAGGACACGGCTCCCAGAGCGTGCCACATGGCACTTCCACTTCTGTTTTTCTGGAGATCCCAGCTCCTGGAGTCATGTGATCACTATTTCATCACTCTTACGGCTTTTTGACTTGCTTCTGGTTGCCAAGTAAACTGGAAGGCACCAAACTCTAGGGTTCAAAAGCAGAAAACAAATCCAGAGAATGCATCATTTGTTACTTTTTAATTCTGTACTTGCAGGGGGCGAGGAATTCTTTTTTTTTTCAACCAAAATTTTTCCAAGTTAGGACAGCCTTGGAATGGTGGCGAAGAGGGCTGGAGTGTCAGCTGGAGAGTGCTGGGGCCTATTTGGTGGCAGTGCTGCCCCGGGGCTGGCACACTGCACTTCCATGGCCCCTTGCAGGGAAGCAGCAGAGTCACCGGGCTGCGGCTTTCACTGGGAAACACATTCCGGTCAACCTTGCATCTGCATTTTTGGTCCCTGCCTTCTGCAGCCCTGTAACAGCAAAACAAAGCTTCACTGGTGTCATGGTTTTCCTAGGAAAAGACGCTAAAGGACAGCCAGTTCAGCAGGGGACATCTGGTCCTTCATTTTCCAGTGATTCAGTGACTCCAGCCAGGAGCTGCTTTTTGCCTGAGAAGTGGAAGTGAGATGCTGGTATTAGCATGCACTGCTGGTGAGACAATTGACAGCTGCCAGAAGGCTTTTTTGCTTCCACCCCTTCAAGTAGAGCGAGGAGACAGTTCGCACCTTGTACATCTCTCACAATAAGCCCAGCTGCTGAAGTCATTCTGTGCACATATTGAATTTTTCCTGTACATGCCTGGTGACCAGAAAGCAGGTTTTTTTCCAAAAAGAAAAGTACAGCTGTAAAGCAGAACTTGAAGAGAAGAATGTGTGGCTTGCTTTCCAGCCTAGATGTTCACAAAATATGTGCAACTCTCCCCATTTCCAGGCTTCCTAAATTCACGTCCGGCCCCTCTAACTACTCCTTCTTTCAGTCCCCATGCAGCAGGTGGTTTCCAGTGCAAATATACTTTTGTGTCTGCTACACATAAGCAGAGCCCTGCAAAATTTGGCCAGTCAATGCTTCTTCCAGGAAAGCTCTCTCCCAAGCTGTTAAATGCTGCGCTCATGAATTAGTGCTCTGGATTTATTGTTTAAACACGCACAAAACACAGCACAGAGCAAATATGCGGGGGGAAGCTCGAAAGTGGCACGAGCTGGGTTTCTCCAGTTACCTCTGCAGGCTCTCAGAGCAGCGGAGTGACAGCAAATCACACGCTACCCATTTTTCACAGGTGTTCCAAAACATTCCATCGAACACTGCCTCCTCCCTGCGGTGCAGTCTGTACTCTCACTTTTCCAGGGGAGAAGACATCTTTCACATCCAAGCCCCCTGCCTGGCTGATGGACAACTGGGATGCAATCAGACCTCCATGGGATCATCGGGACTCAGACTGTACCAGGTGCTTGGAAACAATTAAGGAGGCACTGCCTAGAGAGCTCAAAAATAAATATATTGATGTCCAGCACATAAAATTGCCCTTCCTACTCACTGCTGTGTCCCACTCCATCTGCCACATTTCTAAATGCCTGATTTATCCTCCTAAGAGCAAAGGCTGGTTTAAAGGTGTCAGTGAAAGGAAGTGCTCAAATCACTGGAAAAGATGTTTCTAAGCATCTTTTTTAGAAACACCACTCTCCAGGGATCTCCAGGTCTTTGCCAAGAACATGCATAGGAGAGCCAGAGGATGTTCAGGGAGCGCATGCTCAAGTCTGCTGCAGCGAGGAGCAAAGACAGATGGATGGCAAGCAGAGGTGACAACCCATCTGCTTCTGCAGGACCTCTCTGGCATCTCCCGAGCGACTCGAGGAAAACCACGACCAGGGATAACCGGCCAAAGCAGACTCACTGGTCATCCTCCAGCACCATCTGAGAGCAAAGCGTTCCACTGAGGAGATGTTCCAAAGAGGGACAGGAGAGGGTGGTGGGACAGCTCCTTGGAGATGAACGTGCTTTGGCTGAGCTGAGCATTGCCCTGGCCTCTTGCCTGTTACAGGGAATATAAGGCAGAAGTTTTTCAAGCAAGAAGTGCCTGAGGCTTTGTGTCCCCCTCCTCTAAACTGTGCAGCAGTTCAGATGTCTTTTTTCGCAAGGCACTGCACAGACAATTGGCCTGCACCATTCTGTCCTGCACTCAAGGCTCCACAGCCCACTAACCCCATTCTTTGCCAGGAGGAATTGCCTTTGTGCTCCGCACATGCAGACAATACCCAGAAACCTCCTCCAGCAACTGCAGAGAGATGCAGGCTGCTGTCGGAGAGAGCTGTGGGTGGGCATGAATGAATGAGGGAATGAATGAGCCATTCGCTACTATTGGCATGAGAATCTCCATGATTTTGAGACGAGTAATTAGTGGTTGTAAGCATGGCTGCAGTGGTAGGTGCTCACTTGCATGGCTGCAAAGAGTGACAGGGAGGTAAAGGTGGCTGGAGCAAACCTCTCCCGGCACAGTCTGGGCTGCAGTCTGGAATGCTGAAGCATGGATGTGCCCACACCATGACAAAACTTGCTGTGTCAGGACACGAGCAGTCTTGTTGCATTTTTGCCTAGAGCATCAGGCAGAGCGCAGGAGCATTTGCTCAGCTCGCCCAGCAGATTTCACAGCCCATGCAGAGCTCCATTCTGCCACAGCCACCACTTCAGCTAGCTTGGCTGAGAAAAAGCAGTGTGAGCCATGGCCACTGCAGTGGGGAGCAGTCCTGGAACACAGCATCTCCTTCCCAGCAACTGGACTCACTGTCTCTCCCACTCCCTGACTTCCACTTTCTCCTTCAGAGCCCAGCTCCACATTTCTTTTGGAGACTGTAAGAAATGAAGGTCTAAATGTGCCTGAAAAGGGGTGTGTGAGGGACCGGGGAGTGGGGTGCATCTTCTCCAAGCCCCCCAGCCTCATCTTCTTCCTAACCAGTCACTTTTCAAGCAGATGAAAGCTGCTCTCATGTTCAGGTGTTCACCTTTTCTGTCCCAGTGCCATTAAAGCTGGGTGGATACAAAGGGTTCATGGACTAACGAGCATCACCACAAGCACTGACGAACTCTTTGTTTTCTTCAGCTCCCCTGGAATGTCACAAAAACCCCGCAGCTGAAGCAGCCTTTCTGAGGGTCTCAGCAGGAGGCACTGGGAGACAGGAACACGCACTGCAAGCTGCAGAGAGAGGTGGGTTTGGAGGAGCCATGGGCGCGCCTGGCTCTTCAGAGGGCAGCTCGCCGGTGGATGCCCATTAGCACAGTCTCGGTGATCCAGAGGAGTTGGGTACTGTACTCACTGGAAGAGCTGGGAAGTAGGTCAGCAACATTACTGAGGGAATTAGGGAGTTTTAGGGAGAACTCCATGACTAAAATTTGAGTTCCGCTGCTTACTGATGCAGTGATTGGATTTCCATGTGCAGGGTGAAAAGCACCAGCAGGGATTGTGTTTGCTGCTACCGTGCCAACTTCTCCTGCTCACACTATCCTTTTGCCAATTTCTCCTGCTCACACTATCCTTTTGCCATGCCAGCTTGTGCAGTGCCTTGCAGTCCTGCAGCCCCTGCCAAACCAAATGCCACTGATACACATCCACTGCTCTGCTCAGTTCCTGAGCCCAGCACAGCGCTGTGCATGCTGTACGCATTTAGCTGTGCTCATTTTGTATCAATGGCCCTGCTGGGAGAATTGAGTACCATCAAAGTACCACACATGGCCAGATGCAAATTTATCCCTCCTCTAAAGAGTTTTAAATCAAAAGAGGTGAGGCAGAAAATCAGAATTAGCTATTGGACGCAAAATCACGTTTTTGTTCTAAACCAAATTCTTATACAGAAATGCCTTTCATTCCATATGTAGGCAATAAGCTCTTAAAGTGAGACCAAAACTAAATAATATGCATAACTGCTGCAACACTAATTACAAGTAGCTGGTTTGGTGGCTGGTCAGCTCATCACAAAGTGCTTTACAAAGGAGTTTTGTGACATTGTCCATGTCTTACCCCTCTTGCTGAACAGAGAAATTCAGTTTTCCACCTCTGCTGAAGGATACGGCGGTGCAAAAATCTTTAAAAAAAATATTTTTTTGAAAGCAAGTAAGAAAAGCACAAATGGAACCCAAAGGTGAAATTCTGGGTTACTGTCTTGCCAGTAGTGACCAGAATTACAGGCACAGCTGACAAGATAAGAGGGAGAGGGTGTAAGAGGGTGCAGGAGCTAAAACAATGTCTCTGCTTCCTCACAGTTCTTGTTGCACCTGAGGATCTGGGCACAGAGGGTTCGTCAAGGTCGCTGGGTACTTGCACACCAGTGTGAGAGTTATTAGCTCTGGTCCTATTTTAAGTTCCTAAAGTCACCGAGTTTTGCCTGGAGGGCGGGACAATGGGTTCATCTGCTCCTTGCTGGAGCCAGCGGAGGGTGGAGGAGTCGTTCAGGCATGGTGAAAGGGGAATTGCCCACAGGAAGGACACTTTGGCCAGCCTGAGGTGCAGCAAGTCTTTCTGTGGCAGGCTGCTGCCTTCCTGCAGGACCTCCCCGAGCGCGATGACCCTCCTGCGGGGACAGGAGGCGCGGCGGGTTCAGGGGCTGACCCAGCTGCCAGATGCGAGGGCAGCCCCCGGGAGGGTCCCAGCTGACCCACACGCTCCTTGCCTGTCACCCCACGTCCCCTGCTGACCCCTGCCGCAACTCTGAGGATGTGAGAGGGGAGTGAACGTCAACCCAGGGCCCTTTGGGATGCTCCTGACCTCCTGCTTCCCCACAGCTGCCATGGGCAGCACTGCGGGGCACGGGGACAGACACAGCAGGGCACTCCTTGTGCGCACACACACGCGCGCTTCCCTTCTGTCCATCTTCCCCAGGGCTCTCTCCCTCCTGAAAGGTGCAGATGGGTTCAGGATCGCTCTGGCAGGCTGGAGGTCGGCCGGGGGGATGCGGGTAGGAGCTGACCGGCCAGGGTGGGGTGGGCTGGGCTGGAGGCAGGCAGGGCATGGATGGGGATTGTCCCGGGCAGGGCAGAGCAGGACTGGGGGCAGGCAGGGCATGGGTGGGAACTGTCCCGGGCAGCACGGTCAGGGCTAGGGGCAGACAGGGCAGGGCTGGGGACTGCCCCAAGCAGGGAGGGCAGGGCTGCTGGGGGTGGGTCCGCCACCAGCCCTGCCTTTCAAAGTCCCTCGATCCGGGGAGGAATTCGGGAAATCATTCCGGCAGCGCGAGGACGAGGAGGAGGAGGG
>VZTG01001241.1:0-12269 GCA_013397845.1 Melanocharis versteri | reverse complement strand
CCCCCGTGCGCGGCGGGGTGCGGTGCCTCCGCCTGGCGGGGCGGTGCGTGCCCTCCGGCAGGGCTGCTTTTCTTGCCTTGAAACGCTTGCCGAGGTGAGTGGTCGGAGGCACCTGCAGCCACGCTGAAATGCCCATTTTGGTCTCGAGCAGCGCGCGTTATTGAGGGCTGGCATTAAGCAGCGCTCATCACGTAGGCTTTGTCTAGGTGGAAGCATGGCTGGGGCTCTTCCGTCATCTTGAGTTTAATTCTTTATTCACAGCCTTGTTGCTTCCCTCCCCGCCGAGCCATGCAAAACAACTCCACACTCTGCTCTGTCTCCAAGGCGAGAGCAAAGTGCCAAAATGTTGCAGAAATGCAGCAAGCACTAGGGAGGACTGTAGTCTGAAAATGAAAGCTGTAGTAAAATCACAAGGTCACAGGCGTGTGGGTGCGAGTGTGTGCTTCCAGGGCTCCTTTTCGCTTGCGCTTTGCAGGAACCTGTTCATTCCTCCAGTCCCAGATGTTGGAAATTCGCAAGTCAGGCAGTGGAAATGAAGGCTGAGAGAGGCTAGGGTTCTCTGTGTGCTCCCCTGGCACCTGCCTAGGAATTCATGTGGGTTTTGTCACCACATCACAAAGAGAAGGGGTGTGCTTTTATTTAGAAAAGGGAAGCTGGGACACTTGCATATTGATGTGGTGGAGGCATCCAGGAAAAAAAGAGCTGTGCTGTATGGCTTTGGCTGGGGACGTGGCTATCATCAAAGAAAGGCATTTGAGATCCCTTGGGAGCATCTATTAGCTGTTTCTTTCTCCCCTTTTCCTTCTGATTGGTTCAATAGCAGCTTTGCCCCTTGTCCAGCACAGACATTTAGTCCAAATAGGGAAATAGTGTAGCATTTCTAGGACCATCACCTGCCAGCCAAGCCATGAAATCCCACCGCCAACTCCCAGGAAAGCTGCCTGACTCCTCTTATGCCCCCACCAGCTCTGTTGACGTGAACAACACCTAAGTCAGTGCTGGGGAGCCACATTGGTCAAAGCTTCCTCTCTAACAGGGTTTGCATTCAAGACACCTGAGGAGGTTGGACGTACTCTGTGTCCAGCATCCCTGAGTGCCAACACGGAGCAGCACAGTTCTAAGCTGATGAAACTTTGCTTGCTTCTCTCTCCTGCACTTTCACTAAGGCTTTTGCAATCTATTGGCTGGGAATGGCTCCTGAAACTTAAATGTTCACTGTCCTGTAGCTGCCCAGGCTGCACCTCATCTTGTCTCCCAGCACTGCTGTACATGACATGGCACAAACTTTGGTTTATGTCCTTGCTCTTGGGAGTCTCTACAGCATCTTAAGTGATGCTGTATAGGCACAGCCACTTCTCTGCCTTTTGTAGTGTCCTGATACGCCCAGGGCGTTCAGGGTTGCGATTTTCTGGCATTTCATCTAGGAAAGAATTTGGGTTTCTGCTGTGGCTTTGAGGGGATACAGTCCCGATGGTTCACTGGGGAAAAGCCCCTGTTCTCCAGCATCCTAATGAAACTTAGATCCTGTAAGTGCCCCGCAAGATCCAGGCATCACTGGATGACCAACCAACAGGTTAGTCATAGACAACACAAGTGACAGTGACTCTCCTTGTGACTGGCACAGGGAACAACCTGGAGCTCTGTCCAAGCTCAGAATGCTGGGATCTGCATGTGCTCCCAGCTCCTGGACATCGGTGCACACAGCTGTGCAAATCCTGGCTGCACCTGGGGCTGCTGCAGGCTGCCGTGCTCTTGATACTCTGGCATCCACTGTGGGCTGAGCTCCCTGACAGGACTTTCCCTTGCCAAGGGTGTGAGTGGTATCTCTCCAGCTGTTCTCAGGAACCTTGGGGGAACTTGGCTTTTGCTGTTATCTCTATCCCTCTGGTGATTTTAACTGAAATTGGAAAGAGGGGGGAGCGATGTGAACAGGCAGACAGACATGGAAACTGTGATTTCATGTGCCTGGCTTCCTAAGGAAACCTGGCTACAAATAGAAGTGAGATTTGGTGCTGCAAAGAGCTCCTGAGGAGACAGAGAAGGCGGGGGAGTCTGAGGAGAAGGAAGGGGTGCTTAACCTTGTGTTTGAGATAGGTAGAGAAGGCCTGGCACATACCCGGGCTTAGAATCCCTTGCCTGAGGTCTGGGGGTCTAAAAGCTGGCCATCTGCTCGGCACTAGCATCCAGCTCCCTCTAGAGTCAGCCGTGCCAGAGCTGTGCCTCTGGACGTGGCTCTGCTGGGAGGTGCTACCACCCTTCCCCGGCCAGGAGCAGTCACACACATGGATGGAGCATGCCAGGGCGAGCCCCCAGCCCAGCCCAACCTGCCCAGCTCCTGTCTAGTACCGTGCCTGAATTGCCCAGGTCAACAAGCTGCATTTGCATCAGTCTTTCCCCACACCCATCCCCATGGACATCTCCACCCCTTCCTCCCTGGATGGTAATAGGGAGCTGGGGATGGGGATGGGGATTTATCTCTTCACCCTTAAAGCTTTCTGTTCCTGCAGGGCCCAGGGGAGCATCCTGCTGGACAGAAGACCCACACGCAGCCACAAACCCAGTGCAAAAATAATCCCAGAGGGAAGAGCGGACACAGGCACAGAGGAAAGCAATGGGCCTGTTAATTCTTCCCTTCTGGCCCCTTTGGGGCACCTCTGGGCAGATACTTCCTCCCCAGGCTGCCCAGGAGCCTCAGGCTTATTAGCAGTGTTTTATTCTCCCAGCACTCACGGGAGATGCTCTTCCCGTTTTACACAGAGACGTGGAGCACAGGGAGATGCAGGGCTGCCCTGAGATCGCACTGGGAGTCTGCCAGCCAGGCAGCCTCAGGGCCGGCTCCTGGAGGACAGGCAGACTGTGCTTAAATCAGCAAGGGACATGCACAGGCAGAGGGGAAGGCATCAGCAACCCAAGAGGAATCACAGGAAAGAGCCTGATGCTGCCCGATAAAGAGGAGACCAAAGGCAGGTGTTAGGGATAAAGAAATGATCCGCAGACAGCTGCGAGTAGGAAGAGAGTTTGTTTAAAAAGCAAACAAAAAAAACAAAAAACCAAACCAGTCCCAGAGAAATGTAGCGTTTCCCCCTTGCTTCTTATCTCCTGCCATATTCCTTGCTGAGATCTTGAGTCGTGGGAGAAAGGGACAACTTGACACTTGGTCTCCATGCGTGAAAAGCGAGACTGTAATCTCCCTGACAAACAGTTCCAAGCTCATTCTCTGCAAGCTGCCCCCAAATTCATCCAATGTGGTTGAAATTTTATATCAGGGATGTTTTATTTTCTCTGTTTGTCTGTTTATTTTGGAAAGTTGCTGGGGAATTGTGGGAGGAGATTGGATGTTTCATTGAAGAGATAGGATACTTGGAAAGATCAGTTGCAGACTGATAATTATTCTTACTTTTTAATGTCCTTTACAGAAACCAGGGTGGCCTGATGTGTGTTTTACTTGATCGGCTTCATGGAGGGCTTGTGCCTCTGACTATATTTGGAAAGGTTTTGATGTTTTTTCGTACTGATGCAATCAGGATGCTGATGGCCTGGAAATCATTTTCCTGATGTGGAGATCTACAGGGTCATGGGTAGGGGATGCCAACAGGCTGTGCCTGTTTTGGAGTGGCAGAGCTGGGTGAAAGGGAGCAGGAGCCAGGCAGAGCCGGAGCAGGGAAGCGAGCCAAGGGTTTTCCAAGCACTGTTTAAAGTGCCGTCACGCTATGCAGCCCTGAGTGGCAACACAGTCTTTGGACTTAGCGGCTTTCCTCCGCGGTTTGGATGTACAGCCAGTGCGGCAGAAAGGTCCTTTTCCTGCTCTGGGAGGTAAATCTCACAGCTGTCAGGAGCTCAGTTTTACCAAAGCTGCGCCACGGGGTCAGCACCAAGATCAGAAACAAATCCTGTGGCTGCCGAGACAGATCTCCAAGCACCCTGTACCTCCTTGGAGTGCTGTTGGCATCCGTTTTGTGTCCCTTGGCTGTAAGAAGCCGGACCTGTGATGGTCAGAGACCAGACAGTTTGTCTGGGGATTTTTTTTTCCTACAGCCATGCCTTTTCCCAGTGCAGGCTTTGCCCAAGCTGCCTGCTGTAGAGTGGGCTGCCGATTTCAGTGAGACACAGGTGTACAGGCTTGAGCAGGGTCAGCAGCAGAGGAGAGAGAAGTTTACTATTCCTCCAGAGACGAGGCCATGGCTGTAAGTCCCATGCGTGGAGGCAAGGTATGCAGTGCTTTTTCCCAGGAAGATTGCAGTAGATTCTTCTTCTCCTGCAAGAGAAACTGGGGAACGGGTGCTGTAACTTGGGGACTTCAGGTCTGACTGGGGGTGGGAGACAGTCTGCCTTTTTGGGGCTTGCAGTCTTTTCCCCAGGGACGCTGGCAGGGGAGGGAGCAGCTGAGTTGCTTTGAGCCTCTGTTTCTCTGGCTTGCAGGCTGGCTGTGCCTTGCAGTGACCACTGGCTGCTGCTTCTTCATCAGTTTTTGGCCCCTCTGGCTGAAGGGAGACCGTCTTCCTCCAGCCTGTGACGCCAGCAAAGGGTGGCTTGACTGCCTTCCCTCTCTCTCTCTAGTGCACTCTCACTAGGAAAAGGTCCTCTCTTGTCTAGCTCTGACTGTAGGACTGGAAAAGACTCTTTGGGAATCCCCGTGGTGTTGCAACACGCTCCTGGTTGTGTTCCCACATGGTGTTGAAAAGCAGCCGCTCCCGCGTGAAGAGCGAACTTTCTGCTGGTCCCCAGCAGGCAGCCAGGCACCGTGTGGGGAGAGGGTGCTGCTCCAGCCTCCTGCACGGTGGTGGCACAGCCGTGGGGACACCTTCTCCCATCCAAGCTGGCAGTAAATTCACAGCAATGATGCTCCTGATGAAGCTGGTGTCGCAGTGGGGTGGGCACCGTTGGGTGGCACCGGCGGTGGCTGTAATGGTGTGAACACTGCTGTGTGACAGCTGCTCTGTACAGGTTTTCTCTGGGAAGCTGGGAAAAAACTTCCACATGGGAAGCCTCTCAGTCTGTCTTTGTGTGGCCACTCGTTCCTCCTGAGCCCAGGCCATTTCCTTCCTTGCCGAATCCTCCTGTAATTAAAGTGTCAAGACCAGCAGTGTTTTTTCAGTGCTCTTAAAAATAATTTTGTTTCTAGTGTGTTGCAAATGGTCATAGACCCGTGTGTGATACAAAGCTTTAGGAAAATAACGGGGAGGGTCTTACAGTGGGTATTTCAGGGCTGAAGTGCCCCGATGGAGACGGGACTTTTGGGAGGCTGCTGCAAAGAAAAAGCTGCGCTTTGTTTAAATGCAGAGCAGCTTTCAGGCTCGCTTTGCATGCAGCAACCAGTCAGCCTGAAGGATCGATGCTGCCAGGGAAAGATCAGAGCAGAGTCTAAAAGGCTGTTTCCTCCCCATCTGGCAGCTCCTGAGCTGGGGGGCTGGAGCATGAGCTGGCAGCAGGAGCTCTCTCCTGCCAATTTGTAAAACCTAGAGCTCTCATGTCCAGCAGGGAGGCAAATATCTCTGCAACCCTCCCAGCCCTGCTGTGGGCAGCAACTGCCCTCCTGGTGTTTCACAACACCAAGGGATGGAATAAAGGCTGGACCAACAACCCTTGGCCAGGAGTTCCATCTAAACTGAGCTCATTACGCAGCCTCTCCCAGGCTTTCCTCCCTGACTGCGCAAAAACACCTGCTGGCACCCCTGTGGAGCTTGTCTGGAGAGGGAAAGGGGCTCGGTGCCACTTCAGGAGAACCCAGGCTGGGCTCCATCTCTCCTGGTTAGTTTCAGCTCTGCCTGAGAGCTCTCCAGCAGCACCAGGACAGTTCTCCCCCTGCAGTGGTGAAGAGGGCTCCGGGTGCTGTCCCTGGGCATCAGGTGGTGCTTATGGGCAGGGCTGTGCTGGCCCCAGGGCAGCACTTTGGGATTTTTCACCACACGTGTATGGCCAGCACCGAGCCTGAGAGCAGCCTGTGCCCCTGCCTGGTGCTGCCGTGGTCCCTCTGGCCCCAGAGGCACTGGGGCAGTGCCACCAAGGCCACGAGCACCATGGCAGGCAGGGTTTGCCGGGGCTGCCGGCCTGACACTGTGCGTCAGCTGCTGCACACGCTTTTATTGCTGATGGCCAGGATGGGAAATGCAATTGAGACGCCTTAATGAAAAGCTATCAAAGTTCGGTTTGGAAGGAGGGCTGCTCTTCAGGTAGCCTTGCTTCTCCTTACAGAATGCTGGAAATTGTTTTCCTGGGAAAATTCCTACACTATGCCACAGTGATCTGACCGTGAGCCGAGACCAGCAAATGCAGAGTAAGAGGGTCTCTGGGGACCAGGCTGATTATTTTGGATTGTACAAATAAAGAAATGCTGATGATTTAATAGCAGGTGCTTCTCAGAGATATTTTGAGTGTCAGGCTCTGGCTGCATGTGTGTAACTGGCGTGTTGTGGCCAAGCATTTTCTAGCCCTTCATAATTCCTGAGCCTCACTGTGAGCTGGTTTAAGTAGGAAGGCTGGTCGTGGTGTGTGAATCTTGCCTGATGACTACACCACAAAATGCTGGAGAAAGTACAACAGAGTTGGGGGATGCTGCTGCTGCTCAAAGGAGGCACACTGGTGTGGCTGGTGGGAGTCTCTTCCACAGCTCCAGCCATTTCTTATCCCTCTCCAGAAAAGCTCCACATTTCTTACCTCCTGACATCTGAGGGAAAAATATTGTTTGTACATGGAGTGCTGGTTGGGAATGCCAGAAATATGGATTGCTCAGATGCAAGCCTCTAGGCCTTTTTTCCTCCTGTTTAACGTAGTATGGGACTTGATTTCAAACAAACAAACAAACCAAAACAAAACCTGACTTATATTAGAATGTCTGAAAGGGGAAACACATGGTAAATAAAGTTCAAATTACTTACTAATTTGATTTCATGGGTATCTTTTTTTCTGAATGAGACTTCCAGTACCCAAATCCTTTTAAGGCTGGAGAGTTCGTCCAAAGTATGATGGGACTCTCCTATTCTTCATGACCTAAATCAGTGACCCAAAGCATAATATTTTTTCTAGAACCATCTGTTTTCTCTTCTTGCCAAGGGGATTTCACAATGCCTGATTGCTCTGAATAATTGTATGTGTGCAGGGATATGACTTGCCATAGGGAGAAAAATTAACTGAACAAGGACAGGTGGGTGTTCTTGAGTTTTCTGAAGAAACTACTACCCTTTAGAAGGAGAGGGTGAAGAACCGTGCAGCTGAGTAATATTTTATACCCACAATGAATTTTTTTAAGCCTACATATTTACTAAGGAAACAAAACTACACTCTAGGAGCTATCTGGGATAAACAGAGTAGGTACCAAGTCAGCCTGTGTTTTGACAGCCCCTTTATCAAATGTGTCCATGACTTGGTTTGGTGCAGTGTGGAACACAGGAGTACAGATGTTGGGTGACGAATTCATGCTTCAGCTAAATTTCAATGACCGTGAATGCACATCTGTTTCAGCTTAGCCAGCCACTGAATGGACAGCAACAAGGTGCTCCTCTTTACAAACATTTTTTGTTTGCATTTTTTTCACTTTGGGCTGGTAAGCGGTGGCTACAGCTTGCATTTGGGGAAGCAGAAGGTACCCAGGCACTATGATCAGGGCGGCAATGCGTCTTTAGTAAGAGCTTTTTTGTAGCATTAGCAGCATTCCCAATGCAAACAACTTTCTTTTAAACCTGCCTTCATACAAGAGACTTGCTTTTTCGTGTTCAATTTATCTGTTCTTATCACCCAGCTCTCTGACTTGATCACTTCCTCCACCATGTATCTTTTTCTTTTCTTAATTACAATACCAGGGAGGGGGGGGTTGGAGGCAGACCAACAGTTCCTGGTGAGAAAATGACGTTTATATAAAACCGTCTTGATAAATTCTCAGTATTATTCTTCCAGACCAATAATCCTACTACAGCATCCCTAAATAACAGCAAACGGAGGAGAGGGCTTTGATCCACCATTACAGTACATCTTTGTGGAGTAGATCCCATAACATGGGTGTGGGATGGTAGCCACTGCTTCCTCCAGACAGTTGTTCCCTTGCACACAGCCCTGTCCCTGCATGATGTGCCCCTGCCCTAAAAAGGAGTTAAAACCTTTCGTGGCTGAGTTTTGTTGGTTTTTGCTTTCAGGGATGTGGGTTTTTTCTGAGAAAAATCATTTCAGCTTTTTGTATTTCCCAGTGAAGTCGAGGTATTGATGTGCTCATTTTCCTCTCTTCATAGAAACATTTTTAAGTACCATCTGATTAAATTAACTTGGATTGGAGAAGCGTGGTATAGCAAAGGCTTTCCTTGAGGAGAAAATACAGCTTTAATAACTAGGGATCTGGCTTTTATTGGCTAGTAAATTTGAGAATGTAACACTGAGCATGCTCAGGATTTTTTTTCACTAAGCATCTCTTTGTATTTAAAGGCATCTGTTCTGTCGGTTTATGCACTGTTAACTAACTGCAAACCTCTTTAACAGCTCCTCTACATTGCTGGAAAATCCTGAGGCAGGACAAGGGCAAGTAGGGCTGTCATGCCTGATGACTGATGTTGTAAATGGAGTGAGAAAGGCCCTTGAAGGGGAAGCCGTCAAAGCTGACCTAGTGGGAAAAGAGCACAGGGACATGTTTCCTCTAGAAGCATGCCAAGAGAGCCAGGCTTCGATGCATATGGGGCTCTTTCCAGTTTTGGGAAGGTGCAAAGTGATGCACTGTGGAAGGAATGGCTCCAAAATCATTAATTACAGGCTGCCCTTCTGGTGCACCTTATGACCAAGTTACTGTTAAGAGTAAGGTTTTGCCAGGGCTCAAGCTCACTTTTGCAGATTTCTGATGTGGAGTAGATGCTTGGGAGGACTGTGAGCAAGGAAAGACTGTGAAACACATAGCTTACAGTGATTTAAAATGGCAAGTATAAAAATATTTTTTAAACATGATGAGGGGATAGTAGATTTCCCTGTCATCTCCTGCTCTTACCCTGAATTCCAGTGAGTGAGTGAGTACACTGTAATTTTGAAATGGGAAACACTTCTGCCAGCTGTGAAGCAGAACGATGGGCTTTAATTAGATTAGAGGAACAAGAAAATGCAATTGAACAAATAGGTTTTCAACAAAGAGAAAGAAACATCATGGTAGCTAAAGGGGGTAGGTGCTAGCTCACTGGTACCATCTGAATCCATCCTGGTTCAGATGACTGAACTAGAGGATTTCCACATGGAAAACATAGCAAAATGGGCTCATCAGCTGGATCTTCTTGAGTGACAGGATTACTTGATCATATCTGTGGAAAGGAAAGCCAGTTACCTCTGGTTGGCCTCACTTAATGCGTCTTTCCTTTTTGCCTCCTCAGGCTGAGGATGTTTGGGACCCGTCTGGTGGAAGCGGCCATGTCGCGAGTAACTCACGCACGCACCTTCCCAGTGAGCTTCCCTCTCCTGAGCCTTGTCCTGGTGCTGCTCTTTCATGCCGAGGGCACACGCGCGGAGAGCCCCAGTGAACTGCCCGCCAACGACACCGAGGAGTGCGCTGGCTCCTACATCTGCAAAAAGGGAGTGATTTTACCAATATGGGAACCCCAGGACCCCTCGTTCGGGGACAAAATCGCTCGGGCAACGGTGTATTTTGTAGCAATGGTGTACATGTTCCTGGGAGTATCCATCATAGCCGACCGCTTCATGTCCTCCATCGAAGTCATTACATCCCAAGAGCGGGAAATAACCATCAAGAAGCCCAATGGCGAGACCAGCAAAACCACCGTGAGGATCTGGAACGAGACCGTTTCCAACCTCACGCTGATGGCCTTGGGCTCATCTGCTCCGGAGATCCTCCTGTCTGTCATCGAGGTGTGCGGCCACGGCTTCACGGCGGGGGACTTGGGGCCAAGCACGATCGTGGGGAGTGCTGCCTTCAACATGTTTGTCATCATCGCAATCTGTGTGTACGTGGTGCCAGATGGAGAGATAAGGAAGATCAAGCACTTGCGAGTGTTTTTTGTTACAGCGGCCTGGAGCATCTTTGCTTACACTTGGCTTTACATTATTTTATCTGTGTCTTCTCCTGGGATTGTGGAAGTTTGGGAAGGCTTGCTCACCTTCTTCTTCTTCCCCATCTGTGTGGTGTTTGCCTGGATAGCTGACAGGAGGCTTTTATTTTACAAGTATGTCTACAAGAAATACCGAGCTGGCAAGCAGAGAGGGATGATCATCGAGCATGAGGGTGACCGGCCCTCCTCCAAGGCTGACATCGAGATGGACGGAAAGGTTGCTAATTCTCACGTGGAGAACTTTTTGGATGGGACACTGGTGTTGGAGGTGGACGAGAAAGACCAGGATGACGAGGAAGCCAGGAGGGAAATGGCTCGGATCCTGAAGGAGCTGAAACAAAAGCACCCAGACAAGGAAATTGAACAGCTCATAGAGTTGGCCAACTACCAGGTCCTGAGCCAGCAGCAGAAGAGCAGGGCCTTCTACCGCATCCAGGCCACTCGGCTCATGACCGGCGCTGGCAACATCCTGAAGAGACACGCTGCAGACCAGGCCCGCAAAGCCGTCAGCATGCACGAGGTCAACAGCGAGGTGACCGAAAACGATCCCGTCAGCAAGCTCTACTTTGAGCAGGGCACCTACCAGTGCTTGGAGAACTGTGGCACCGTGGCCCTGACCATCGTCCGCCGGGGAGGAGACCTGACCAACACGGTGTACGTCGACTTCCGGACAGAGGACGGCACGGCCAACGCTGGCTCTGACTATGAGTTCACTGAAGGGACAGTGGTCTTCAAGCCTGGGGAGACCCAGAAGGAAATCCGTGTTGGCATAATCGACGACGACATATTTGAGGAGGATGAGAACTTCCTGGTCCATCTCAGCAACGTCCGTGTGAGCACTGAGGCCTCAGATGAGGGCGTTCTTGAGGCCAGTCGTGTCTCAACACTTGCCTGCCTGGGATCACCGTCTACTGCCACCGTCACCATTTTTGACGATGACCACGCCGGCATCTTCACCTTCGAGGAGCCAGTAACACACATCAGTGAAAGTGTAGGAACCATGGAAGTGAAAGTGTTGCGAACCTCTGGAGCACGAGGAAATGTTATTGTGCCCTACAAAACCATTGAAGGCACGGCCAAAGGTGGAGGAGAGGACTTCGAAGACACCTGCGGGGAGCTGGAGTTCCAGAATGATGAGATAGTGTAAGTCAAGGTTTTATTTTCTTCTTACTGTCTCTGTTTCTCCTGAAAGAAAATGCACTTAGCTCCCAGAGCTGCACTGGAGGTGTTTGGGTGCCAGTGCATTGCAATAAGCCGTGAATGGCCTTAGGTGCTTGGGGGAGCCTGAAAAGCTGTGTCCCTGCCTTGCCAGTGGACTGGGGAGTGATGCCTGGTCAGGGTCACTCCAGCCTTGGAGCAGCAGGGAGGTGGAACTGATCTGGGAGCCATACCCATGCGCTGAGCAGATCTCTACAGCCTCAGCTCTGCCGTGGAGCAGAGAACAAAACCAAGGTGGCCGTGACCACACGGGCACGAGGGCGTGTCCTGCAAAGGGCTTAAACTGAACGTGTGAATTGTGGTACCACTTTCCGCCTTCCTGTTGAGGCTCAGATCATCCGGTACTGGGCCAAAGCCTGTCCTACTGAATCTCTGCTCAGGGCTTTGGTGAAGGTTGCTTCACCTCCTCCTCTTCTAAAGGCTGCAGGCCTGGGTCACTGTCCAATACACATCTTGAAAAAGTGCACGGAAGTCTCATGGTTAGGATGTAACTGCAGCCACATTCAGCTGCTTGCAAGTAAAGAAGTAGGCTGAAAGCTGTTGGAGGCTACTCCTGAGTGTTGCTATTTGGATAGTGGAGAAATTTTTAGTGCTGCAGCCTTATTACATTATGTGGAGAACATAAATTTGCTCAGTAAATCATGGTAGAAAACATCTATCCTTGGGTATGTCAGGAAGACATTTCTTTGCCCAGCTGGTGCTCTGGGAGGAGTAGGGGTTGGGAGTTGTGTTGTTCCAGCCTAAGGCTCTTCCTACAGTGAATTCTGTGTTTGCAGCCAACAGGGACTAAGTTCTGTAGCACAAAAACACTGCACAGAAATGGAAGAAGGAACTGATAAAGGGCACTGCTGTGTCAAGGGAGAGCTAAATTTTGGCATGGGTGTTATATATTGTACTACTGGTCTCCTAGGAGCTGAGACAAACCATGGCCAGTGCCCAGAGTGGTCCTTGTGCTCTGTCACCTGTATCTGCAGTGTGTGCACAGAGAGAATGAAACTTCTTCATAAAACTTCTTGAAGTAGATGG